>JALIZH010013194.1:0-62306 GCA_030522465.1 Rhipicephalus appendiculatus
TTCTGTTTTAAGCATCGGGACGATGCTTTTTCAGAGGGGGGCATTGCCACGCGCGTTTCTTATTTTCACTTTGCTCTATTCGGTTTTCGCCCTCAAAGGCTGTCAGCAATGCTCAGCGCAAACCGCGCCTCATTGTTCTAGAAGCTTCGCGATCATTGTAGATCGTTTTGTTAAGATTGCACGCAAGACGCGACCACTCGAGATTATTCCAGAGCGTACGCGATGACCAGTGATAAGGCTAGAATGTTCGACGCGTGATGCATAAAAGCCGGCGCGCTCCAACGATGTTCAGTTCATCGACGGCCGACGCTCTGTTCGCCGCTATCAGTCTCAGCGTTTATTGCTGTAATCTCACCTTCAGTTTACCGGCCACAAGTTCGGCCCAAATAAAGTGTTTCATCTTGGACTACTGCCTACTGCCTTCGTCAACGTCACGACCACGTGACAATATTATATTGTAGAAGCGATATGGGTAATTCGAATTGGCCCGAGAAGTGTCTTTTTAAAGGAAACACTCTAATACCATGAACGGTGCTAAAGGAAGCACATGCTTCCATACCGTCGACAAGTTCCCTTGCCGGAACCTTGGCTCCTGCAACATTCCTTCCGAGGACTTCTCATCAAGACGCTCCAGGAAACACCGAATATCGTGAAGGCGCGTGAATTCGGACAACGGTTGGCCTACAAAACTATGAAGCAACAGAACGCATATAGCCTCTCAAGTATTGTGACAAACGCATTTTTTAAAACCTATGGTCACTCAGAAAAGCACTATCTTATAGTTCTATTCAGTGTATGCATGTAGCGAGTGTTCTCCGGTGTAGGAATCGTCTGAAAGTGTCTGCAAGGTCTGGCTTGTTTGCTAAGCTCGGTTGACTTGTTAGCGCATCAGGTCCTTAAAATATGAACAGCTTAGCAAAATATCCAGTCAGTTCGCGCTCATGATAGCGCTGCTGCAAGCTTTACAACGGGGCAATAGACACAAAGGGAACAGGATTGTCAACAGGATTGTCAGGATTGGAACAGGATTGTCATTATGTAAATTAACAATGCTTGCCGCTGGTCAATGCAGGAAGGTGTAGCACCGCGTGCACCTGCGTTCACCTTGTTTTTAACAGCGGAGTTGTTGTAAGCCGGTCGTAAAAAAATTGGGGGACCCTGAAGCTTCGCCTTTAAGAGTTGAACGTGATAGCGATATCCTGTCCCTAGCGCATACTTCAACCACTCAGTGCATACTTTTTATTGTATGGTGTTACAAGAGAAGTTTAAATTGTGGATTACTACAATGTAGTCGATAAAGATGAAAGCAACTTGTGTCAGTGAAACTTTCGCATATCGCTGCAATCTGTGCAATGGGTAGCATGCTTTAAACCACGAGCGATTATGCGCGTTAAATGTTTTAGAACTTGCTATGAACCCACTACGTGGTCTTAAGGGAATACGCGCGGTACCGTATGTGCCTTTTGTAATGGGTGGCCGGCAGTGGCGTAAATCCATAGAGGCCACAAGGGGGGACACACATCTTCCAACGGCGGCCATTTTGTTTTTACAAATATGCTTTATTTTTAGTTATACAAAATTAAAATCATGCATTCACATGAAATAATAATAATAATAATAATAATAATAATAATAATAATAATAATAATAATAATAATACGAGCATGAGCATCGGCGCCCGGTGACAAAATATAGCACTGGGCATCCAAGCGGCATCACGTGGTGAAGTTAGTTTCTAATACCAACTCGTGGGAAGGCGCTAGCATCTCTGCAGTGGCATCATTCGGGTTAAAGTATGCAATAAAGATGGTAGCACTTCTTATGCTAACGCATAAAAGTATTTCCCATCGTGTGTACCGGCTAAAGTACTTCGTTTCTGTTCATTGAAGGTGCTTCCGATTTCAGAGTTAGTTTTACTGAAAGTTCGTTGTTCTTGACTGTCAAGAAATTCAAATGTGACGGTTGGAATATAAATCCCAAGGGGGGACACTTGCAAGGGGTGTCCCCTCCCCCCCCCCCAGCCTGAGCACAGGGAGGGTCAGGACCCCCCCTGACCCCCCCATGATTTACGCCACTGGTGGCCGGCTTTAAATCACGAAGTCTATGATAATCACATGTTCTAACGCCCGATGGCAATGCACGCTTGTGCAAAACGTCTGAGGTGATTATACGTGAAAAAGAGTAAGAGAAAGAAAGGGACAAAAAGAAAGAGATAGGAAACAGAGATAAAGAAAGAAAGAGAGAGAAAGAGATAGAAAGTAATAGGAGGAAAATAATAGACCTAAATAAAGGAAATAAATGCATAAAAAGATAAGACAGAAAGCATAGACAGAGATAAAAAGAGATAGAGAGAGAAAGAAAGAGGAAGCGATAAATAGCTAGATAGAAATACAGGGACAGAAATAAAGTGAGAAAGAGCAATAAAGAAAAAGAAATTAAGTGAGAAAGAAATACAAATAAACGGATACAAGAAAAGGAGATACAAGATACAGAGAGAAAGAGAAAGGAAGAGAAGTAGAAAAGAAGAGAAAAATAAAGAGAAAAAAGAAAGCCACTCAGCTTCGCTCTCCCTTCAGGCTTTGCAATAATTTTCTTTTTGTTTTGTGGAAAAACACGGCGCAACGCAATCTTGAACGCTTCGTACAGCAGCAAGGCATTATTTTTGCCAGCCGTTCAGAAGGGTAGTCAGCGCACCGTAGGCATGCAGGCACACGAAATAATTTAGTAGCGTTCACGTCGGCTCCGCAGAATTAGTTTCATTGTAACACAGCTCCACGAAATGAAGCCCTGTTTGCCGCGCTTCGCACGATATATGTCTTTCGGGTGGGTTTATCAGTCCCTTCGTCACGCAGCACACGTCCACACCTCACCCCTGTATCCGCTTCCGTACACCGCCAAACCAGGAAGCGGTGCATTCCCCGTGGAATCTGGCTGCAGCACCACCTCCAGGCATGGAACTACCTCAAGCACTTGCCGGTACGGAGCCAGGTGCCACGCCAGCACCACACGCCGGTCTGACGCAACAAACGGTCACTCCTAAGCAGTTTGCAAATACGCTATCCTGCTAGACAAATGAGCATGCGAGGCTCTTGGGTGAATGCTAGGAACCCAGAGAATGAATTGCTTGGGTGGAGGGGGTGGAGGTGGGGGTGTGCACACGTGTACAGTTTGCCCGAACGTTTCTCAAGCCTAACGAAGCACTCGCAGAAGCGAAGCCAAAGCACGAAACGAGCGCCCTTCCGACCGAGGGAGATGAGGCCCCCGCAAGTGAACCCTATTAACAACGGCTATGCCTGCCCATCCAAGCATGTAGCGGGCTTTCGAGGGAGAGAAAGAATGCAAGGCGGGAAGAAGTAGACGGAGGGGGTAATGAAAGGCAGTACCGTTAACTAGGACCTTGTGCAGCCGGCTACCTTACATTTCAGCTGGAAGGATGAGGTAGTGAAAGAGCTGAAGCGAGAGAGAAACCGAGAGGGCTGGAATTAATCACGCCGTAAATAAGTCTACCCAAACAGTCTCGGTTCCACGACGAACGAACGGGCATCTTTGGCCCGTTGGAAACACGTCCGGGACTTCCATACCGTGATGGGTTTTAGACTTCCCTGCATATCGTGCGGCGAAAAAGTCAAGAGTGCCATAGCCTCTGCTGCCCGTGCTGCAGTGGAAGCTAGGTGAATACGGCAAGCGCAAACGGCGAGTGCACGTTCTAAGTACGCAATGGTATCTGTGAGGAAACCTGCTATATAGATGCAGACGGTTGCCTAAGAGCCACGAGGGATTCCTAAGAGGAACGAGGTGTGCGAAGGCAGCTAATTACAACGCTGTGGATGAACCTGTGTTGCATAGAAGTTCATGGGCACGCGGCTGCCTTCGTCAAGTTTTCTGTTTTTTAGTTGCACATATGCAACAAGTGACAGTTTTGTTTGTCTTCCGAGCACTTCCTATGGAACACATACGTGCGGATTTTTCGAATATTCAAAAAACGTGTTCCAAAAGAATCGCACGAAATTCACGGTTATGGTTCAAGGTAAGAGTTATATTAGAAACACATGACACTGGAGCATGATTTCACTTGAGAGAAGGGCCAATTAGCCCCTAGAATAATTAATAAAGATTGAGTGAATGAGTTAATTGAAAGAGTTGAATGCTTTCTTACCAGCAGCTGCTATCGGTGTGGCATCTATTCGAGCTGATCTCAACCATTTGCTCCTATCAACGTGGCTTCTAAGACCGGCTCAGGCACAGCGAAGAAACACGAAATTGACCCAAGGAATACTCCAGATGTACCACTACCACACATGTAGCACTATCACACACTTACATCAAGGGTTAAGTTGACGACCGGATTTTTAATTTTCCAGAATATAATTGTCTGATGTGCTC
Organism: Rhipicephalus appendiculatus; assembly: GCA_030522465.1. Lineage (NCBI taxonomy): Eukaryota > Metazoa > Arthropoda > Arachnida > Ixodida > Ixodidae > Rhipicephalus > Rhipicephalus appendiculatus. Next base: position 4,384 of record JALIZH010013194.1, read on the forward strand.
ATAGAGGTTTGACGTTTCCACTATATTTCTCAGCATATGAGTGAAGATACTTGAGTCAGACATGATCGATATTTTGGTGTTGTATGCATTTCCACATGTGCTTGTGCGCGGTGCGGTACGTCTGTTTTTATATCCCTGCACACGACTATCTTTCGGGGAAGGCCGACCACAAAAATTTTCTAAATTTTGCAAAACCCTTATCGCTTAATCATAAAGTCAATCAGTCCCCCAATAAAAAAATATGAGACAACTCAGAAAGCCTGATACGCTTAAATTTCGCACATAAGGGGCTGACGTAATGGCACACAAAGCCACATCAACAACTTCACTGCCGGCAAACGGGAGTCACTTATTTCGCATAGAAACACACAGGATTAAAACGCTTGCTTTTTAAAGATAAAGCCATTGCTCAGTCACAACCACGCAACCTTCTCTGAAATCCATATACAGCATATCCTGGAACGATTTCTTTGAAGTAAGAACTTCTTGTCTTTACGTTAATCTCTTCAAACAGTAACCGGCATTGCGCGAGCACTGTGAAGCTCATTAAGAATGTTGGAGCACAACAGACCGGTGAGTAAAGGCAGATTCAGTTGAGCTTTTGGAACGATTATATTCAACAAATGAAACTAGTAATTTACATTGTGGGCAAGCCAATACTTCTTTTACGCGGGCTTACTCAATATAATATAAAAGGAGTGCTCGTAATACCATCGCAATTATTTAAATGTAAACATATTCGGCAGAGATGTGTCTGGCTGGGTAAAAATTATACGAAAAATAAAATCTCCAGCCACAATTCTTAATCTAAGTTTTTAATAATGAAATTAAAAACTGGCCCAACGTTTCGAGACCCGCTCGGTCTCTTCATCAGGGGGTGACTGTCCAGCCGGCTCCGCAATTATGTTCGCTAAAGAACCTATCAATCCTAAAGCAAACATCATGGATCAATACTTGAGCATTATACTTTCGGAGGCTTTGAAATACGTCAAAGAGGACGATAAATTTCCGTTGCGCTTAAACGAAATCCTTAATTTCTTGCGCTGACTCGGTATTTGTAAATGTGATAATGGAAGATTAGGCATGGGCTTGTGTTATATTATGTGGCTGTTGAACCGAGGATAAAAATCTGGGTTACAACTTCCAACGGCATTCTTACAACTTCCTGGTTTCGGAGGTTACAAAATACTGTTTACCGCGGAAGCCTGTGACATTTCGCGTAATTTTCCGCTTACCTAACGCCACCTAATGCCTAATCTCCTTCGTAAGAAGGTTTCAAAACGTTAACCGCTATGCAAGCAAGCGTAAGTGCTTGCGTAAGCCTGCACTCGGGCGGTAGAATGCTTGAGATCTTTCTAAGCTACAATTCAAGGAATCGAAGCAGTAACACGACCCGTAAGACACTGAAAATACAACTATTACAAAAAATAAGTAGCAACTGAATTAGAGTTATTTTCCAGGCCGCGCTTTTGGATGACAAAGCTTAGCTAGTATACTTTCCTCTGAACGACAACAACATTTGCGTTCGTTTCCGGCTCACGTCAGTCACCGGGAATGCGAATGAAAATTACGTCGTACTCCCGAAAACAGTTTTTTTTTTTCAATGCTTCATCTATTTTGCTTCCTCTACGCGGAAGTGCACAATGCACTGTGGCGACACTTCTGGCAAACCTAATGTCATCTTGTTAGGATTCCCATACTGTGCTATGAAAGGCCCAAAGAAGAGATTTTCGAAGGCAATTTCACTGTGTGTGTGTGTGTGTGTGTGCGTGTGTGCGTGCGTGCGTGTGTGTGTGTGTGTGTGTGTCTGTGTGTGTGTGTGTGTGTGTGTGTGTGTGTGTGTGTGTGTGTGTGTGTGTGTGTGTGTGTGTGTGTGTGTGTGTGTGTGTGTGTGTGTGTGTGTGTGTGTGTGTGTGTGCGCGTGCGCGTGCGTGTGCGTGCGCGTGCGTGCGCGTGCGCGTGCGCGTGCGTGTGTGTGTGTGTGTGTGTGTGTGTGTGTGTGTGTGTGTGTGTGTGTGTGTGTGTGTGTGTGTGTGTGATTTCTGATTTCGCACGTGTATGACTCTCGGTATTACTACCAGGTTAACCTCGCTGCCTTTTCCTCCTTTTCATTTATTTCTCTGTCTAAAGCGTAGGAGAACGAAAGAAGCTGTATATAGACTAAGATGAGAGCCGAGACAAAAAAAAAAGGGGGGGCGTCTCAAAAGAAAACGGATGTGAGGAACGGAAGAAATGTAGACACTATAATGGGCCTCTGCCACGTAAAAATAATCAATAAATCTTTGACCAACTTCCGGTACAACGACGGCTTGGGTCGGCATTCTCAGATTTCGCTTTCACGCCTTCCTCATCGGGATCGAAGTTTTTGTCGCAATGTCTGTTGTAATGAACAAACTATTTTATCTTGTTTTTTTTTTTTTCAACTTCCAAGCTTGGCTACAGCGAGCACTGGCCGACTCTCGGTGGCCGTGCTGGCGCGCCTTGACGACAGGCCGCTTTTGGAGTGGTCAATTTTAGAACAAAGAAATGAGTAAATAGTGCAGCTTGCTTTTTTTTTTCGTTTTGTGCAGCGTCTCCTTTTTAAAAGACTGTTCTTGAAGTCTTCTCGCGATTGCTTTGCCTAAAACCGAAGCACCCATCAATTTCATTTATTCAGCGGGAAATGCGAAGAAAAACATGATATTTGGGTTCTACAAACAGGGCCCGTAATCACAGAGACTTCTTACGCTAAAAATTTTCATCGGAAAATATTTTAGCCAGGCTCGATGAGGGACATATCATAAACGAAGCCGGCTAACTAACGGGATAAAGAACCTTCGAAAGGCAAGTTTTGTGAATTTATTTATTTATTTATTTATTTATTTATTTATTTATTTATTTATTTATTTATTTATCTATTTATTTATTTATTTATTTATTTATTTATTTATTTATTTATTTATTTATTTATTTTGCCCTCAGGGTACAGAGTACATTTCAGAGGGGAACGGGCAATGTACAACAATAAAACAAGGAATACAAAGCACATGTCACACAAATATAGCAACTGATTGAGGCACAAAAATGAATTCGGCCACATAACGCTAGAGTGAGTAGCTGTAGACAGCGACTGCTTCGTCTACGCGCGACTTCGTCGGGAGTCACGGGAAAAGAACTAACCAATCGGTAGCACGGCGGCGAAGAGCAAAGGGTAGCAGTACATTCGAGCTTTCAGTGACTTTAAGTGGACGCAAAGATAAGCGGCAGGTTACGTAGCCTTTACACAGTGTTACCTGTGTGAACTACTGTGACAGTAAGAGGCCCCGAAAAACCGTGACTCTTGGCATCCTATCCTTGCTCCGTTAAGTATTTCCGGTCATGAAGTAGTGCGCGTCCACTATCTCAAAAACATGTGAATGCGGGCTCCTTATGGTGCCATTGGCACTTGGGCGTTCGTGTTGGGTGGTGTATTCGTTGTTTTAACTTTGAGTTTCATCGCACTGAATACCGAAGTGGATCTTGGAGGTCACATAGAATAAAGCGTGTGGCTTAGATCTGCTTCCGAAGGTGCTGTAAAGATTACAGCTGCACACCAGAAAAGCGTCTGATATTTCGATAGATTCATTAAATTATTATTCATCAATTAATATTCATCATGATAGTTGTCACGGAATGCCACTTTTTCGACCCTTCGTCATGCTTTAACGCGCGCCGCACCCAACCCGCTGACCGGCGCACCGTCTTGGACGTCAGGGACTTGTTTTTCGTAGAGCCGCGAAGAGCAGCGGAAGGGAGTGTCGCTGCCGAAGTTGGCTCTTTGTTGAATACCGAGGCGACGGCAGGTATACGGAAAGCCGCAGTGTGCACCGAACGTTTTGGCTGCAAACGCTCGGCATAAGAATGGAGGCAGGATGCGTTCCCACGGAAAGAGCTGCACGTGCACGAGCCGCCTACGCAGTCACCGTAAACGGGTTGTCTCTTTGGATTAATGGAGAACCCTCCCCTAATTAAAAAGGGGCGTCGTAAATATTTTGAGGGCGGACTTTTGCGACAATGAAACGCACACGATTGGACCCATGTTGATGGTCCATTTTCCCCCAGGAAGAGAGTGAGGGGACACGAAGGGGATTTAAGCGCAGGATATCGCCCTGCTAATCAGTCTAGCTGCTTGACAAGCATGGAGTAGAAGTAGATCAACGAGTATCTCTCCTAGAAGTTTTTAGTGTGCGCTTTGTATCGGCTGGCCACCTAAACTTAGCCGTTCGCCTAGTTGAGACACGTCTGCAACGTAGGCATCGGGACTTCAATCTCGGGTTAGCTCAACCTGCCCGAGATCTCCTTCAAGCGCTAACTCCCGGAAACATCGGCGTTGCAACTCGGACCCACCGACATTGGAGTCGTGCCAGATATCTTCGGGACTTCTCGCATCCGATCGTCGTGGACGCAACGCTGCCGGTCATCACACGTATGCTTCACCTGTTTATATCATCGAACTTTCACGTCTTTATTGTTAATCTCATTCCATTGTTAGTTTTTAGCGTTAATTCATTTTGTGTATTTTTGTAAGCTCATTGTTTAAGTTTTTGAATATTGTTAGTTTTTTTGAAGTGTTGTATTTAGAGCGCTTGTGCCGCAATAGCTCAATTAAAGCTGTTGTTTTGTCCAAACACTTCTCCGATCTCTTCACTGTTTCTACTTGCGTACGGAACGACCGAACCCGCTGTCATTCCCGTCGCCGACTTCGCGCTGGCGACGCTTGAGTGATAGCAAAACCGTAACAATAGTCAAGCTACCATTACCTTAAACAATTTTATGAACCAATATAACTCTTAACTTGAAGCAGAACTATCACTCTTGTGCCAGTTCTATTTGCTAAAACACATTTTCGAAATATCCGGAAAACAGGAAGTGAACGACGGGAAGTGCTTGCAAGAGTAACAAGAGTTTACCTCGCTGCTCTTGCCAAACCGTTCACGAGAAACGGTGCCACGCTGCGTTAACTAACCGTATCGAGCGCGCTGAGTGCGCAGGTTGTTGCGAATTTGAGGAGTGATTTACGCTAAGTAACGCCGGCTAGACACTCGGCCTCGTTTTTACGAGCAGTTCGAGGTTAACGAAAGTCGACGGGTCGGTGACGCGTTCGTCTTGAAGGGCGCATTCCGTCGACTTGCTTGCGACCAGATCCGGCTGGAGCGTTTCCCATCGCCGCACAATACTCGCTCAGTTTAAGCTGCCGCAATATTTCACTCAAGCCAACGGACCGCCACCGCGGAGATGCGCCGCTTCCGCTAGTCTGACGGAAGCTAATGCCCGCCCATATTTCAACGGCCAAGATGGCGGCGGCCCAACCGACTGGCTAGACTTGTCTTATTGGCTTCTCCACTACAGCCGTCTAGCCTTGGCGCGCATATCCAAGAGTACACAGCACCCTCGCGAGGGTGCACTCTATGAAAACAGTTCCGCAACGCTAACAAGGGCCTCGCGCCGCCAAAAGGGCGCGCTTGAGCGCATAGTTTTATGCATTGTCCGCGCCTGACTGCGCTATGAACGGGGTGTGTGCTTCGGCTATGGCTACGGCTTCGCCTGCGTTATGAACGCGCGTGGTTCGGCTGACCCAGTGAACTGCCTTAAGTGGTTTTGGAAGCGATGACCACGAACTTGAGACCACGCGGCTCTTTGGATACAGTGAGCATTTACGCGAGCTAATAGCGAAAGGTCTTTGCGGCGGGTTGACCCTGAGACGTAGCACCTTCTTTGGCCGTATCACAAGGCGGAGACCATGGTCGCTTCCTGTTTTGACTCTACAGAGCAATGGCCTTTCGCGTTGGACGTTGACCGGTAGGCTCTGGTATGTGTGCGGCCTAGGAAACGCAGAGGCTCTTCTAAGTAGGGTTTAGCTTCGGTTGCAGTCGAATGGTCACGCGTAGAATAATCGCAACGTGCACGTGTGGGGCTGCTTAGTTCCACTCGAATAAGATCCGTGCAATGTACATTTTTCATTCTTTGGAACCTAGATGCTCGGTTCAGTGGCTATAGGCTTCAACTGCGGCGCACGAGATCAGAGATAAGCGATTATCGGCTAGCAACAACCCATTCCGATGGCACGGTTATTCGCAAACGCTCCTGTAACGTGGTTATGATTTCACCTAAAGAACTACAGCTGGTCAAAATCAGCCCACAGCTTTAGCCCGCCAATAATGCGTCACTGATTATTAAGTGTACATTTTGAGTGATCTGAACCCGATGCATAAGTTTTACTCTTCTGACTGGAATCTTAATCTTATCGAAGAAATAGAAATGCCCGGAAATCAGCGGCCAGCGGCGTTCGCCGAAGCACACATTCGACTGAATCGTGAGGAGGCATCAAATAAAGTTCATTAACTAGCGCTGTCAGACTTCCGCGACATGTTTCAGAGCCCATTAGGTTGTCAGAATTATAAAACTTTCAGGCCTGTTTTCCCTCATTCCAGGTCTAGCGAATGCTTTCTGCGGCATACTACAAAGCATTTATAACACTGAAGCGGCCATGACACGGTCACCTAACAATTCTCTGGTTTTCAGCGAAAAATATAAGGAGAGGGTCTATTGTACCTACGGATATATGAAAAATGCACTGCAGAACAATCTTTCAGTGCAAAATTGGCACTCAAGTACACCCGCGAAATCCAACAACCGCCATTTTACCATGGCGTGTGTAAGATCATGTGCTGCATGGAGCGCAATGGCGGTCTTTTACCAAGGTTCAAGCCGCTGCGAATCGCTCGATTGCAATGTCAAGCTGAAGAAAGCCGAATAGCTCAATTGCACGCCAAACTGATCAGGCGACGAAATCATTCGCCGGAATGCGGACGAGAGGCTCGCATAGCGAACTTACGTCACGACTCGCGAGTTCGCTAGTGTTGCCCGACTCCCAGGCTGCTGGCGTTTTCATCATATATTCAAATATTAAGTGCTCTACCAAACGCGCTAAAATTTCGCCAGCTTGAATGTGAACGCACGTGCATTAGCTCATGTAACACAGATCGGGATTGAAAATCGGGTGTCATGGCCCCTTCAGCCGTTACGGGTGTTATCGGAAGATAACACCCGTAATAAGGAATATGCATAAGATAACCCCGTGTTAAGGAATATGCATCTCTACCTGACCTCAAAAGAACTTAAAGTTAAAGTGGAATTTAAATGGTCCTTGTGCCTCATAGAGTCGCCAGTGACATCATGGAACGTAGAAACCTGGGTGTTCAGTCACGGGACAAAGCAGCACACTTAAGATAACCTCGGGCAACCACATCTTCGAGACAACGACAAATGCACGTAGGAAGAGACATGGTTTAAGCTCGTTCCACTTGGCATGCCTCATCAAATACGAAAATTGACTGTCGGTGTTCCTCGTCGGCGCCGTCTGCGGGATGCAAAAAAAAAAAAAAAGAAATCCCGGAACTTGCACTAAGCCTCGCAAGTCTTGAAACAGTGAGACTGGACGATTCTGAGGACTAATCTAGTTGCTTCTAGGTTGTTTATAGGCCTTAGCTAGGTGAAGCACGCTCTAGGTTGCTTGTAGGTTGTTGATAGGCTTTAGCAAGGTGATGCTTGGTTGTTTCTGCGTTTATTCTCAGCGCCGAGAGAGAGAAAGAGAGAAAGCAAGAGGAGGAAAGGCAGGTAGGTAAACCAGACGATCGTCCGGTTTGCTACCCTGCTCTAGGGATAAGTGATGAAATGCGCAGAGAACTTCGAGTTAAACCACATTAAGTCACACGCACGAAACGGTTGTCCGAACTCCAGACACAGAAGCTCGCGCTGAAACCAAGCGTTCGCACCTGTCATAGATCTAAGGGCATGTCGTCAGTGGCGTAGGCCTTTCATCGCTTCGGGGTCTTCTCGCAACCACCGTTGCCTTTCCCGTTCCCTGGTATCCTCTATCTGTACGTAATCCGGGCCTTCGGTTCGCCGCCGTCACTTCGCAGTCATCTCATGAGTTAACTGTTGCCTTCCTTATTTTTAGTGGACCAGTAATGAGTTCTGAGAATAGCCCAAGTCCTGTGGCACACACCCGTTAAGATGATGATAGTTTTCTGCGATCGACTCACAATGAACGATTTGCAAAACAGCTTCGCTGTGCAAATTATCACGCATTGACGTCACCATATCACGTCGTCATGACTTCAAAGCCAAATTTTCTGACGTCATTCTGATGTCATATAATGACTTACGTAACGTGACCTGATCTCGTCATCAAGTGATATCTCGTAGTTTTGTCAATGGAGGGCCCACCACGGAGGCATTGCAAAAACAGGTGAAGTGCAGAAAGCTTGCAGCTGTTTCCATCCTTGAGGTAGTGCAAAACTACGTTACTTGCAGAAAGAATTCGTTGCGGTGGTGGTGCAAGATCAATAATACATCGACTGAGAAGAACAAGAAGGTCACTTTTGCCTTCGGGTCATCTTAGGTGAATGCAAAGGGACCCTATGAGTCCTTTCTTGTTTTTTGTCCTACATCTACCTGTTACCCAAGTTGAGGCATAAACGAGTCGTCCAAGTGCCAGCAGTGCCACCTTCGAAAAACCCGAAATGTCTTCGCAATGCAGTAGGCAGCCATTAGCGCATATGCACGAGGGGAATTCCCCTCCTGCCACAGATGCGTTGACAGTAAGCGGTGGCCACCGCCGTTGCTGTCGCCAGGGGTCGCTACAATCTGTTCCTCGGACAACTTCGCTTATCGCGAATGTAGCGCCGCCTTTGGCGGAGAAACTGGTTTTTACGCGGTGAGAGGTGCCGTAAGTTCGTGGTCGCAGCCGCTGCCGCAAGATAACGCTTGCCCGCACCGTTCGCGCCGGGGGGGTTGAGTTTTATAACCCATATATCGTTTTCGTCGGGCTCCAAGCGAACGCGAAAGCAAACTTTAACGTGGTTCGATGACCGCCGCGGAACTTCGACTAACGTGCCACTTGGTGGTTTATAGTTGCTTTCTGCGCGCAAACATAGAAGTCGACCCTCCGGCGCCATGATAAAGAAGCACGCGTATCCTGATTAGTTTCTACCCGCCGCGGTGGTCTAGTGTGTATGGTGCTTGACTGCTGAGCCTAAGGTTGCGGGGTCGAATCCCGGCCGCGGCGGCCGCATTTCGATGGAGGCGAAACGCTATAGGTCCGTGTCAGGGGGCGTAGCCAGAAATTTTTTTCAGGGGGGGGGGGAGGGTTCAACCTTACTTTATGTATGTTCGCGCGTGCGTTTGTACGTGTGCGTGCATATATTCGCAAGGAAAATTGACATATTTCGCAAGGAAAGCGTACAGTGGGTTCGCGAAAGCGTACCCACTGTACGCTTTCCGTACCTGACGTGGTTTTCCACCGCCTCCAGAATCAGAGGCTCCACACCTGCTTTCGCACTGCCTCAGACCGAGCGGTGATGTCATGTGATGTCGTTATCATGTGACGTCACGTGATGTTACGTCATGATGACGTCAGCAATTTTTGGTGACCTGGGACTTCGCGACGGCGTCATATGGTGACGTCATGACGTGATTACTGCATCACTCGTGTTGACGCTGCCGACGCCGTGGGACGCCGGTCAATTTTCGCGTGTGATCAGCCCTCCAAGGCTTTCGCCTAAAAAGTAACAAAGCCCGTTTCCCCAGTTATAAGTATGGTGGCGACAATTTCTGAGTGTTTTCAAACATAATCATTACGACTGCTATATATACTCTACAACTTCAATGTATTGAATGACACTGCTCGTTTTGTGTCAACTGTATGTGTGATTGCCGGTGCTGGTGAGATCGTTTTACTTCGACGTTTTTTGTATTGGTACGCGACGCCTCTTTCTTTCTTTCTTTCTTGCCTGACCTACTGCTTTCTTTCTTTCTTTCTTTCTTTCTTTCTTTCTTTCTTTCTTTCTTTCTTTCTTTCTTTCTTTCTTTCTTTCTTTCTTTCTTTCTTTCTTTCTTTCTTTCTTTCTTTCTTTCTTTCTTTCTTTCTTTCTTTCTTTCTTTCTTTCTTTCTTTCTTTCTTTCGCATTGCGCAGTGCTCCCTCCTAACGTAAGCGTCCGCTTTTTTATACGTAGCACTAATTCCCGGAAAGCTGTTTTCGGCCTGAATCCGCATGACGTCTTCCATGTTTCCAGCGTTTTTCAGCCTGTTGAACGGCCCAACGAGAGGACCATCAGGCGACCATGAAAACGCGGGTTAGGAATTCAATTTTCTCGAAGTCGAAATTTTCCTGGAACTAGCAATTTTCAATATCTACCTTACGCAGTATCCAGAAATGGCTTTTAGCCCCGTCAACACCAAATATTTGCAGAAGGATCGAAAGGTGGGCCAGTTGGTCAGGTTCTTCGCTTCGTCCTTCGTGTTTTTTCTGCGCTCCCAGTTCGTTGAACAAGGAAAACCAAATATTTGAAACAAGCGACAATAGAAGTCTACTGCTTCTCAATTGCTTTTTGCGTCGTTGGTAGAACATATTCACGTGCTTCAGTTCAGTTCACAATGGGCAAGCATAGGCGCGTGGCCTAGTGTGAAGGCATTGACTTCCGGACAGCGGGAACCCGGGTTCAAACTGCTGCCCCTGAAATAAAATTTATTTTGTTTTTTATTATTTATTTGGTGGGTAGGAGGGTTTTATGGAACATCGCCAGCTTCCCACGTCAGTCGATACAAGCTACGCTTGTCAAGGTGAACGATTCAGAGAGAGAGCAGTTGCTACTGTTTAGGAAAAAATTATTTACACTATGTACAGAGCATAAATTATGCATGACATATCAGTGTACAGGGATACATTCACATTTTCACCATTGTACATCACAGAAACTAACACTTTCGCATAGGGCGAACAGCATCTAGTAGTCTGATCAGCATAACAACAAATGCACATAGCTCACAAATGACACAATAGAGAACAGGTCGAAAGGGCAAGGAGACAAGTACACCAACTCCAACTCGACGGTGCGGCCTAGCACCATGTAGGCCGAAAAATAAGTTGGACTCGTTCATGCTCAACCTCGACAAAAGGGCATGACCAATGGCGCAGAAACTCGTGCTCCCCCCAAAAAGAAAAGCTCCTCCGAGAGAAACGCGAGGATCTCGCGCCTCATGCGCCCAAATATTGGCCATAAGGCCCGTCGACGGCAATTCCCAGCGAAGGCTTCGCAGCGGTTGCGCCAAAGGCTGAACAGGCCGGCAACTACTAAGAGTGCCGCGAAGCGCCCCGTGGGAACCGGCCACTGGACACGAACCCTCGGACACCCTGCCCACGAAAACCAGCATGGACCGCACGCCAAAAAAGGCGGGCGACCACGCATTCGATCGTCGCATGTCGGTTGGTCTCAACCATGACGCAGTTGGGGCAAGTGGAGGTGCGTACCACCTGCCATCGTTGCAGCCGATCTCGAGTGGGGAGCAAGCCCCAGCCCCATCGCCAAACAAAGTCACGAAGGTGACCCGGCAACGCCGCTGCGACCATGTGCTTCCAAGGGCGATTCATTACCACATGCCGGTGTCGGGGTACCAAAGGCTGCATAAGGGCGGCCATTTTGTCCACCACTTTCACTTCGGCGACATCGATCGCTGGGCATGTAGTCTCTAGACGGCGGTGGAAGGCCAGGAGGGCACGATACAAAGTCGGTAAATGGGAGGACTGCGGACCACAGCTGATAGGACCAGCGGGCACTAGGACACGTAGGGATGGACCTAGGTAGTAACGTGCGAGTGCCTGCGCAGGCGTACTTTCATTATTTAAAACGCGCAATAAAGTGCGGAGGGACAGGATGGAAGCCGTAACGGCCACGTCAGGGAACGCGAAGCCTCCTTGGCTGCGCGGTTGCGCTAACGTGGGGCGCGATAATAATTCCGTGCCACCAGACCAAAAGAACGAGGTGATTAAACGCTAAACTTTATGTGAAACGCGGAGCGGGGTTTGACGGTGTGACACAAGTACCAAAATTTGCCGAGGTAGACCGATTGCGACAAATACCGGCGTTCTAACAGGGGAAAATCAAAGTGCTTAGCATCGTCTATGTTTTTTGTTAGAGCTTGTATAACAGATGTCCAGATATTTTCCTGTATACCGAAAGCATTGTAAGTAACACCAGTGGCGTAGCCAGGGGGTGGCACACCGGGCACGTGCCCCCCCCCCCCCCCGAAATTTTTTTTTCGCCATGACATACATAGGGAAAAATGGCCCTTTCAAGGAGGTGCCCTCCCCGAAATCAAGGGGGTGCCCCCCCCCCCCGAAAAAAATTTCTGGCTACGCCCCTGAGTAACACCTAGTATCTCCATGTTGGGGGGACCATTGCAAAGGCAACGTGATATTTGTAAGGTCTGGCGCCGCTGGCAGGGGGGGACGAGTGCGTCTTTCCCCCCAAAAGCACGGCTTCCAAGGAACCGGCTCCCGGGAGCCGAGGGTCAAACCGCAGTGTAAGGTCTGGCGTCGCGGGCAGGGGGGAGGGGGCGAGTGTGTCTTCCCCTGAAAGCACGGCTTCCAAGGAACCAGCTCCCGGGAGCCGAGGGTCAAACCGCAGCGACGCTCGGTTCGAGCACAAGAGACGTTTTAACGACCAACGCGGTGGCCTCCGGCCAGCGGGGTTCCGGGAAGCGGCGCGAAAGCGTCCAGTGCGTTGGCAGCTATATATCTCGGAGAGAGTCCGCGAAGCGGCTGTCAATTAAGACGGTATGCCAACACGTGGTGATGGCACGGGCCCGCTGGCCGACTGGCCGCACAGAGTAACTTGATCGCGGTAGCTGAACGGCGCCACCATCGTGCGTTTTGGGTCACTTCTTGGAATGTTCCTTGTCGGCCGTTCCTTTCGTCTCTCTCTCTCGGACCGGGGCTCAAATGCTGCAGAAAGAGAGCGAGAGAGGCGGGAGGACGCCGGCAAACGAACTTACAATCGGCCCAATAAGCGAACTGAGTGTTTTTGATTTGCCGTGAGGAGAACGGGGAGGAGCAACCAAGGTGGTAAAACCTGGCTCCCGACTCCTCACGGGGGTTCTGGTCGCAGGAGCGGTGCTATGCACTATCGGCTCTGCCGAATTGTGAGCGACGGTTCCCGATGTAAATATTTGCCTTGAAGTTTTGTATATATCTTGTATATATAAAGTCAGTTTGTCGTCAAAAGAAGGACGAGTCCTGATTTTTGGAAAGCGGCGACAACTACGAGGCAAGGCAAGACATCGACCACCAACCTTCCACTCCCTCCGACTTTGACAGCGGCTACGCAGCTGAAAGAGCTCTGCTCGGGACAAGAGAGGGAGTGGGGAGAAGGGTGCGTTTACTCCTGATTTTTGGAAAGCGGCGACAACTACGAGGCAAGGCAAGACATCGACCACCAACCTTCCACTCCCTCCGACTTTGACAGCGGCTACGCAGCTGAAAGAGCTCTGCTCGGGACAAGAGAGGGAGTGGGGAGAAGGGTGCGTTTACTATTAAGGCGAAAGCCTTTAATGTCTCATGCTCACGTCCGTCCGGTGTCCGTCCGTCCGGTGTCCATCCGTCCGGTGTCCGTCCGGCGTCCGTCCGTCCGTCCGTCCGGCGGTAGTGCTGGTGGTGTGCGTCCTGACCACCCTTACTGCACATGCGCAAACCCTCCTCACGCACCTCCTCTCCTGCGCTTCCCCTCTCTCTCCTCTAGGTATCCCTCCCGCCCGCGGCGTTTACACACCCATTGCGCATGCGCGTCCCCCTCCCCCCTCTCTCTCCTACCCTCCCCCCTCTCCTCTAGGCATACGTCCCGCGGCGCTTACACCCCCCATTGCGCATGCGCGTCCCCTGCCCCCTCCCTCTCCTCTCCTACGCTTCCCCCTCTCTCCTCTAGGCATCCCTCCCCGCGGCGTCTACACCCTCACTGCGCATGCGCGTCCCCTCCCCCCATCTCTCTCCTCTAGGCATCCCCTCCCCCGCAGCGACAACACCCCAAATTCGCATGCGCGTCTCCTCCCCCCTCTCTCCTCTCCTACGCTCGCCCTCTCTCGCCACGCAACGCCGACGCAGGCAGCGTCTGCTAGCGAGTTTCTTGGTTGAAAAAACCGACTGCTCGCGCTGCACAACCGTTTACTGGCCACCCCATATATATGGCAATGGATCTTGACCTGCAAAGTGGTGCCGGTGGGAGATTTCTCCTGTGCATTGTCGAACGATGAAAAATTCGCAGCGTGCGCGTTAACTAAAAGCGGACTGCGGGTGTCTGTGTGCAGTCCGAGTCTTCTGTCTCTCATTGCCCATTAGCAGCGATTGGGATGTTCCAGTAGGAAACACCCGTCCATCACTGCGTGCTTTGCGCCCCCCAGGTTTCTCTCCTGTGCAACGCTGCGATGATCGCCAGCGTCAACGCCGCCGCCAGTGTAAGCGTTAGCACCCGCTGCTTCGCATCTACACATGGTCCCCTTTAGCGGTGGATGGTGTAATCTTTAAGGCGAATTCCAATTTACAAAGGGTCCGTCAACTTAAGAGCTGGAACGCGGATGGCGTTTGCACGATGCGCAAAGCGCGAGAAAATACTAACGCATGCGAACGGAGGAAGATGAGTCTCGCGTCTCGCTGCGATTTGCGGTAAAAAATTAAAGAAGAAAACAAGCACCCATTAGGTTTGTGTCTTATGCCACTGAGAGTGTAAAAGAAAAAAAGACATGGCATAATCAGTGGAATGGCCACACGCTTTCGCCGAACACACTTTGGAATGTAGAAAGTGTCCTTCAATTTTATTAATACGTCCGGCAGGGTTTCCAATGAAGAAATACTGGCTTTTTGACAAATTTAAACGAGCACCAGAAAGCTACTACTGATCACATAGTACCACTGCACATTAGAGCCGAAGTAGGCACGTAGTAATCCCTAAGGATTATGCTTCTCTACCCCCCCCCTTATTCCTCAAATTTTTCCGAATTGACACTCGCTAAGTGCTCTCTTGATATTGTCATAAAATAAGAAATCAAAAAAGAATAATTTAGTTGTTCGGACATCACAGAAGCCTTTTAACAAGGTGTTTATTAGTGTTGACTAAAAGTTCTCTATTTTCTTTTCTTTTACCGCATGATTCGGTGGCTCCGTCGAAGATAGGGGAACTGAGGTAAGAGGAAGGATGTTTAAAATGAATCGTGGAAACCTTCCCGAGTCGTAAAATCCACTTTTTTTTTTTCCGGATACGACGGCACATGCGCCCTTTCCCTAGTGGCAATGTCGCAAAACGCCTCGTAGTCTCGGAGGCTTGCATTCTAGCGTTACCGGTTCTTTCAGCCCCTACCAAAGCCCTACCAAAAAAATTACACCATCTCCCGCTAAAGGGAACCATGTGTAGATGTGAAGCAGCGGGCGCTAACGCTTACACTGGCGGCGTTGACGCTGGCGCTCATCGCAGCGTTGCGCAGGAGAGAAAACTGGGGAGGCGCAAAGCAGGCAGTGATGGAGCAGTGTTTCCTACTGGAACATGCCAATCGCTGCTAATGGGCAATGAGAGACAGAGGACTCCGACTGGACACAGAGACCCGCACTCCGCTTTTAGTTAACGCGCACGCTGCGAATTTTTATTGTTCAACAACGCACAAGAGAAATCTCTCACCGGCACCACCTTGTAGGTCAAGATCCATTGCCATATATACGGGGTGGCCAGTGAACGGTTGTGCAGCGCGAGCAGTCGGTTTTTTCAACCAACTCGCTAGCAGACGCTGCCTGCGTCGGCGTCGCGAGGCGAGAGAGGGGGAGGGGCGTAGGAGAGGAGAGAGAGGGGGGTGTCACGCATGCGCAGTGGGAGTGTGAACGCCGTGGGCATGTGATGCGTAGAGGAGAGAGGGGGGAGCGTACGAGAGGAGAAAGAGGGGGGACGCGCATGCGCAGTGGGAGTGTAGACGCCGCGGGCAGGGATGCCTAGAGGAGAGAGGGGGGAGTGTAAGAGGGGAGAGAGGAGGGGAGGCGCATGCGCAGTGAGGGTGTGGCTGCCACGGGGAGGGATGCCTAGAGGAGAGAGAGAGGGAGAGGAGTTTTTTATTTTTATTTTTTTAAAGGGTTTGCGCATGCGCAGTAAGGGTGGGCACGCGGCACACCACCACCACCACCACCACCACCGGATTAAGCTTCGCCATAAGATGCTTCACATCTAAAAGGCAGAGGGCAGCACAGGAACATGGAAAAGGCGGACTGGAGCCGACTCTAATCGTTGGCTTAAGTGTTTGGTAGTGACCCTCGCACATCGGCACTCGTATGCCTTGGTGTATTCCTCGGGATAACATTGTGTCTCGCGCTCTGTGGATACGGATCTCAGAGGCGCCGTAGAAAGAAGGGCGTGGTTGGGATCTGCTCCGCCAGGTGGAGCAACGATCACAGCTGCTGACGATCTTTCGATGAACTTGGACATTTCAATGAAGAATGAATGTTTCAATGAAGTGCCCTCAGCAAGTGTACTGCTTCCCAATTGTTTTCTGCATCGTCGGTAGAACGCGTTCGTGTGCTTCAGTTCAGTTCACTTTGGGCAAGATGGGCGCGTGGCATAGTGGTCAAGCCCTCCGGTTCAGACACCGGCCCCGGAAAGGAAACTTATTTCTTTTAATTTTTTTTTTATTTCCTTGGCGCGGGCCAACTGTGAATAAGGAGGGTGTTTGGGCAAGCGCGTCACGCAGTTCTTTCGGCGGCGGCGGCTTTTTTCGAACACCACCACTTTCACATGTCAGTCAATGCAAGCTTCACTTGAAGAAGCAGGTATTATTTCGAGCGCTGTGTACTCTTCTATGGTAGAGCGGCAAACCGTGCCCCGAAAACTGGGGCCGCTACGAATTAATGGCGCGAAGAGCGAGGAAACAGCGGTGCTGGGGGGCCTTCTCCTCATTACCCTCACTTCCTTTTCCCACCGCTTGCTATACTATACTACGCAAGGCTATTCTATGCTTCACCCTTCCTCCTCTCCATTTATCTCCTGCTCACCTTCACTTCTTCCCCACCTCCGTGCTATGCTATACCATGCAAAGCTATACAGGCTATGGTTTACCATCTCCCCCTCGTCTTTTTCCTTCCTCCTCACCTTGACATAACTCCTCCTCACACTCAGTTGCCTTTCCTATCCCCCTTGCTATACTGTACTAGGTTCCTTTCTTGGCTTTGCGTGGCTTGGCATAGCTAGGATGGACCTCCCTCTCTTAACGTGGCTCCTCCTATCTCACCATTTAATGCGGTACGACCACGGAGTTCTGCCAAGCTTATACCGCTGTCACACGGCCACCACCGAACTCCGCTAAACTCCATAAATGTAAGACTGCATTAGGCAGTTCCACGGAGATAAAATTGGGGCCATGCCAAGGCGGCAAGGGGTCTCGAGCGTCTATGTCTGTAAGCGAAATTTCGTGTCTAATATCACGCTTAAGACCATCTCAGTCGTAAGTTAAACTACAATTTACTCAAATCGAAGTAGAAAAAAATATTTTGGCTTTTATCGAAAGAAACGTGCACCTGCAAGCATGTTGGCCGTAATAGTGACAAGAATCTGGCAGCACTGTACGTACGTCTGTTTTGGTACGCGTTTGTTCTACGTGCGCTGACTGTCAAACCCAGTGCAGGTTGTCAATTTCTTTCAAGTTGCGCTATCACCTAGATCACGTTGTTCTTTCCAATATCGGATGAACACGTGCCCCACGTTCAGTCCACGAAGCCTTTGCTGTGGGTGGGTCCCACAACAATTCGCATATGTATGACCGGCACGAGTATCGACGAAGAAGGAAGAGAGCCCGCGGCACCCACTGTAATGTTGAAGTTGAATGCGCGTCTGTGCATCTCGTTTCGTTCCTGTTGCGGTGTAAGAACACCGCAATCGGAACGGAACGAGATGCACAGGCGTAGTAAACACAACGGTGCACACCGACTCGGAGACATTCAAAACAGCAGCACTAGGGTTTTGCGCGAGTCATGGTGCCCAGAGTATGAGCACTCATACGCGTGTTTATTATTTTTTGTCGCTAGACGCACGTTATGAATTGATTATGCAATCAAATAGCCTTTAATATTGATAAAGTGCATTATTGTGTTGAGTACGACTGTTCTGTGTTTGCAGTATTTTCCCTGACTGCAGATTACTGGGGATGAGAGTACTCCGTAGCGCCGCTAATGGAGATGACCGAACTCCCTTTGCGAACCGCTCCGTGTAACTTCATTGGCCTGACGGAGATTGTGCGACACGAACCGCATCTCCATTGACGTAAAGACGAGGGAGTCAAACGGAGTTCGCGGTTGCCCGTGTCAGAGGGGTATTAAACGGCTCCGCCGTCACATGTCATTGCACAATAACAACGCAGAACAAGATGTGTTTAAAAAGTGGTCGGTGATTTAAAGTACTATATCTACTCTACTATGGAAGAGCAGTGAGCCGTCCCGAAAATAAGTATGAGTGTTATAGTGTTTACAAAAGCTCGCAGGGCCCTGAGACGACTCAAAGGCGGCAGCCATCTTTTTCTTTTCAGTCGATGCCTAAGGGAGCAGAGAACACGAGCCGTGGCTTCACAAGCCACTGCCAAGCGCCGTCTTCATTTTCTTCTCATGAGGTCACGCGCTCTCCGGTTTTGTTCATCCGCCCAAAGGAGGGCGCTACAGCGGCATCGTGTGGCGTTACGTCACATGACGTCATGCCAGAATTTGTGACGTCATACGGCGACGTCATCGCGTGATGATGACATTTTTCATCACTCGTCCACGACGCCACGGGACGGTCAAACTTAGGGTTTTGCCTTAATAATAGGTAACAATTTAGAGTTCTATGGGAGTTCCGCTATGGGAGAGCTGTGTGCATGCAGTCCCGTGTGCTTTACTGAACATCCACACCCGAATGAGAAATTGATAGGATCGATGACGCAGGAACATGCGATAGAAATCTTTCAGTCTGTCCTCCTGTCGAGACCGCGTCCAAATTCGCTTAAGCGGTAACTTAAAAACCCATCCGAACTCATTACCTAATGTCTGCAGATTTCTTATAGACCATTTTGACAGACTGCAGAATGTTACTAGTTCAAAGTATAGCTGACAGAGCCAGGAGAAAAGAAAAGAAAGAAAAGACGCCTAATAAATGCGCACTCGTTTTCGTCCTCCGCAGCCCGTAAGAATTTTACCGATTTGACAGATCAACATGAAAACGTATTATCGCCGAAAAAAGCGTGGAGTGTTTGGTCCACAATTCTATACGCGTGCAATGTAAGCCAAATATCTCAGCACACCTCTGCGCTCGTTTAGGATGAGGCATGGCCAGCGCATGAACTGCTTTGAGCAGGGTTTTCAAACACGCGGCCCGCGGTCCTTTCGCTAGAGGCCCGGTCTTCACATTACTGTCTTCGTCCCATAGTTTAAGGCGAAAGCCTTTAATGTCCCGTGCTCCCGTCCGTCCGTCCCTCCGTCCGTCCCTCCGTCCGTGCCCTGGGACGGTACCAGTTGGCCGCCGGCGTTCGCCAACGGACGCCGGTTGCGTCGGACTCTACAGCGCAGGCGCTTTGCTTGTGTAGCGTCGCTGTGCCCAGCGTATCCAATCATGCAAGAAGGGAGACGCGCGCATCGCGCTCAACTCTGACCGACCTCGTCTCAATGGGCACAGGCGTTCGCCGAACACACTTTGGAATTTACAAAGTGTCCTTCAATTTTTTTGTTTTAATTTGTTAATAGCTATATTCATGTGCTACACAGTCACGACTGGTCTCAAGCATTTTTTTTTTTCGTGAGGCACAACATGCGGTCAATACGTGTGGAAACATGACCGTTAACACACCCTCTACAATTCAGAATTGGCCTTCCAGATTATAGTTAATTTGGAGATAGGTATTGATATGCTTCTTAAATCCACACATCAAATCCCCTTTAAAATTTACTGATATGTGGGACATCAGGAAATGCCACCTTTCAAATCTGACATCTTCTATATGACATCTTGTTAAAGCCTGCCCCCCCCTCCCCCCCCCCCCGGCCTGCTTGAAACTTCTTCACTTTCTCGGCTCTTGCAGGACTACAATTCTTGACTGCAGCACGCTAGGTGAATTAGCAGGGACAGTAGGGCAAGTTGGTTGAAATTCATGTTTAAAAAAGGCGCGAAAAAAAAAAAAAACACGACAGACAGGCACGAAGGAGACAGGACGACGCGCTAGTAGCAAGTGAAGTTTTCATCAAAAGCGCAGAAAGTGCGTCGTCCTGTCTCCTTTGTGCCTGTCTGTCGCGGTTTTTTTTTTTTCGCGCTTTTTTTCAAACATGAACGCTGGGATGAAGTCAGTTTCAGACCCTGACTTAGAGCGCTATCCAATGTTGCCTTCGTGAAACACCTACACATTATGTGCGTATATATATATATATATATATATATATATATATATATATATATATATATATATATATATATATACACGCACATTTTTTCGGTTTTTCCGGCAACATGTTAAAGAACACCAGATGGTCAAAGTCTCCGGAGGCCTCCACTACGGCATCATTCATAATCATATCGTGGGGTTGGGACGTAAAACCCCGCATATTATTTTTTTTCTTTTCCGGCAGACGCACGGTCACATTACAAACAAGAAATAGTTTGCTTACAGTTGAAATGTGATAGAAGGCAGTGGGCAGAACGTGCTAGAGCGAAAGAGTAACATAAGTGACAAAATAAAAGTTAGTGGAACAAGTTAACTTATAGATCCATATATAGTCATATGCGACTGGTTTCGTGGTCGAACGTGGGGGGTATCTGGTGCGGCGAGAGCAGGAAATAGCTCGACACCCGCAGCTAGAGTAAGTGGCAGACGATTTTTGGAAGGGTGCGTGGGCACCATATTAAATCGCGAATTCTACCGCGGTTCCTTAATAAAAATTCGGCCCACCACTTGCACTTGCATTCTTTCTATACTTTGCCCATAAATTTAGCTACAGTGAAGACCAGTCGAGTTTTTGAAAGCTACGTAGTCTAGGGTTTCGGAAACGCCCTCGCAAACGCACAGGCAATATGCTTTCCTGGCAACGTGACCGATAACTCACATGCAGCCTCATACTAATGGGTGAAGTCTGGTACGTTATGAAATTTGGAACTAAAATGACTCAGTCGATGCTTGGATTCTAGCTATAAATGAAGACAGTTAATATGGTCGTTGATGCGATATTTTTTATCTCGTTGTTTACCATCCTTCTTGCCTATGATTAAAAAAAGGCAGAATGTTCCTGGGAAAAGGAAGGCTTGAAGGACGTGAACGTCATTGAATACGGGCAGCCGGAGTCTGAAAGAGTACTCGGATGGTGTTCATGAGGTCTTTTTTTTTCTTCTCCTTTTTATAAGGATCTCGTTTCTGTGATCTTTTATTCCCCTTACCCACTTCCCCAGCACAGGGTAGCCAGCCGGTCTGAGAACTGGCTAACCTCCGTGTCCATCCTCTTCTCCTCTTCCTCCATTGAATACGGGGTGTGAGTAGGGCTTAGCGATACCCCATGGTCATGATGATGATGTTGTTGATGATGATGATTATGATGTATGGCACATTACTGCGCTAACGCCTATGGTGGCCAAACAGCCATAATTGGTGACCAATGATGCTGTTAAATGGCTCTATGAGGCTCTAAACTTCTGCGCACTAAAGGTGCGTAAAGCGTCAGCGTCCCCGCCTGTTTTAGTGACACCCCCTGCTCAGGCATTTTGACCTATAACGAGCCACTCATGGGAACAATTAAATTAAAAGGTAGAGGACGTATACAGAAAACATTGCCACTTTGCATGGTTCATGAAAGCATGGCAGGGGTTTTGTTATATAGGCGTTGAAATGGCGAAAGCGGTACTGTAGTAAGGATCTACCTCAGTGAAGCAGTGACATACTGCTACGCACTTATCTTTTATTGTGTTGCTATAGCAGTGGATCGACACTATTTTTTTTAGATAAGCCAGGATAAGCCAACACTGGACAGTGGTGCTAGTACGCAAGTAAGCATCATTTCTAAATACACAATGCCTAACAGGCCTGTAAGGTATTTCAAATAAATAAATAAATAAAATTGTACGCGTTTTGTCAAAGTTACTTATGTTATAGAGTATACTTCGACATCCCTGTGATTTCACGAGAAGTTCGTATGCCCTATGAACACTGAGACATTCTCTCAAAATTCATAGCTAGAAAAGTAGTTTCGTTATGGTAGCATTAAAACTATTTCCGAAGATTTCATCTATTTCTTATGTAAACTTTTTCAATAAAAAGATTAAAAAGTAGGGAAAGCCAAGATGATTTATGGCTGCTGTATCCACTATGGCCCCGTACCTAGCACAATGCGCGTCTGAAGAAAAATGAAGTTGACCAGGTGATGTGGCAGTAACTGTGACAACTTGTACTTTTCCGTGTAAAGTGGGAGTGCTATTGATACCACAAACCTTAGCGAGGCCGCCAACAAAATTAAGAACGTGTGAATTTACACGTATTAAAGGCCTTTGTTTGGGACGCCGTTTAAAGGAGATAGGATTGTTCAAAGAATTCCGTCTGCGAGAGACTGTACTGTCTGGCGTTGTATGTCTCAGCCGAAAAATGCAATTGTGTGACAATGTGAATCATTCCAACTGGGTGACAATTCACACAAATACACTTTAATTTTGTTCATTCTTTCATTCTTTCTTCGTTCTCTGAGTGAACGCTACCCTTTCTTTTTCTTTCGCATTGAAGAGTACTCAACCAGCCGTATCTTCTGGATAATCTAGCTATTTTTATGTGCGGAGCAATTTACGGGGCCAAGCTGTCATATGCTGTTGTATGCTGTCGTTGTCGCTTGGCATAACGCAGGCAACACAACATATAGCATAGCCTGCTGTGGCATATTGAGCACGCGCTCGCGCGAAACAGAAGTCTTCTTCCTCTCGTTCTTCGAGTGCCTTGATGATGATATTAACGCCGGCAAAACTACTTATAGCACAGCCAACTCTAGCATATTGAGCGTGCGCCCGCGCCAAAGAGTAGTCTTCTTCCTCTTGTTCTTCGAGTGACTTGATGATGATATAAAGAGCGGACATTACTACTATGGCTACGGAAACACGACAACGCAAACCACGTATAAATATTGAAAGAGGAAGCAAGCTAGAAATAGAAAGAGAGAGAAAGAGAAAAAAATAGAAATGAAGAGAAATAAAAAGAAAAAACACAGAAGAGAAGAGAAGAACAAAGAAAGAGAGGAGAAAAGAAAGAGAAGACCGAAGAGAAACAAAGAAGGCTGCCCGGCACCGCACTTCCTTCAGGCTTGGACATCACGAAGGCGAATTTTTATTTGCTTTTACTTTTCCCCGTATCTACATCATCAATCTCATATACACAGGTCACGACTCGACGTGTGCTTTAAAACAAATTCGCTCTTCGCTCTCACACTTCCTTATGGGCGTACCGCCTCATGCCAACCCGTTCGTGCCATCTCTCCAGACGTCGCTGCAGGCGCTTTGACCGAAGGGCTTCTCAATCAAGCCCTAATGAATACGACGCCCAAGCACGGGGCAGATCCAGGAGGACGCTTCGGAGGCGTGTCTCAGTAATGGCCACCGTGGGCTATCTTTATACACGCGCGCCATGTTCTCCGCAATACATATAAGCCTGGACAAGACTGAAGACTATGTAGATAGTAAGCACCCCCACGGTGAGAGCTCGGGCCATTTCTCTTTGCGGACAGAGCGTTCGCCTTCATCGGACTGGCACATTCGCTCGGCGAGGTAGGAGGCGACCACGCACGTTACGTTCACTGCGGGTCAGACCACCGCTGCCGGGTTAGGACTACCCCGTAAAGTACATCTATGTTTGGATCTCAGGCCCGAAGCTATGCGGGCTTCGGGTACTTCTTCGCGGGGTAGGTAGTTCTTTTACATGGACGTTCGCATGTGAGTCGGTCGTTCTGAGACATTGCTCTTTCGGGTGAGCAGTTAACCCGCTTCTGTTTCGCTATGGCGTTGACTCTGGGGCTTTCGCCCGCGCGCGCAGCTGCCAGCAGTGAACGCTCGATGTTCGTGGTCAAAGTTCAGAGGTATGCTTGCGTACGAGACGCCCCATTTCGCTTGTCACGTAACTGTTTGCGAAGGGGCCTCGGGCTTTCGCCTGGGGAACGTTGACCGACTTGCGCAACGGTCGAGTTTTCGCTTGATTTGACGTAAGTTCAGCTGTTTAGTTGTTGTTTTTTTTCAGTCAGTGGAGACTATTTTTAGATCGTCTGCATAAAGGAGTATGGTCACCATCCATTGCGAGAAAAATAATTTTTAAGAAAAACATTTGTGTTTGTATCAGAGAGTTAAACGTGGTAGTAACGCCAGCTTCATGCAGTCTGTTAGGGAAATTTATTCTTTTTATTTATTATAGAGAATCGCACACGCATGCACTACTTGGAACATTGCAGTGGCATGGTGGAAAGAGGATGCGACAAATGTAATGCAAGTAAAACCACTACGATAATAACCGAAAATTGCAGTGATACACACGACATTGTACAGATAGTAGCACAACAATCTGTAACGAAGTAAGAGACGCAAACAGCGGCCCGACGTAAGACAGGTAAATGATATTACGAGCTTGAGCAAAGTACGCCAGCTGGTCTCATGTAAGTTGTTCTTCAGAAGGCTGACGATGTTGTCCCCAAATTTAACTCAATTGTCTCAGTTCGGTTCAGCTTTATTTCCTGCAAGGCTCCCATTCAGGGCGTGTTACAGGAGATTACATTCCAAGATCCCTCGAAGCTAACAATAATCGTCCATGGGGAAATTATTTAACTATAATATTACAGCGAAAGCTGTATATGGCTAGGAGAAACGAAAAACCGCTCGGCATCTGCGTCACGAGCGGTCTCCATTGGCTGTGCTATCAGTTACGTCGTTCTGAGCGTCGTGCCCAAGCTCGCGCGCCAATGGCGCGCGAGCTTGGGTACGACGTTTGCAGGGTCAAACGCTTGCAGCAACGGCGCGCCGAAGAAGCGGCGTTGCGGGCAGAACAGCGTCGACGTGATGATTGCGGGAGCGCGTTCACCTGGGCGAACGCCCGCTTTGGGCGAGAGTTTCTCCAGCGGCACTTTGGCTTCGGCTGCGACATCTGTGACCGCCTGTGGTTCCACCACAACCTGGCAGCGATAATTGTGGAAGGCTTCAGTGCAGCATCTGGTTGAACCCACTGCTAAACACCGGGGCCGCACATTTCAGCTTCGCTGATTAACCATTTGTACGGAGTGCTTGGGCGGTGATTTTTTTAACTGTAAATGCCATTTCATTGATCATGGGGAAAAGCGGGTTAGTTCTTGCTCTAACTCATGCTTTTCATGTCTGTTTCGGTTACGTCCCGCAAACATCAATTTCACTACTGGTGGCCAAACCAATTTTACTGGTAAAGCGGGCATGAACGTTCCTTCCCACAAGTGTCCCGTGACACACACCTTTAAGCATCTTCTTACGCAAGTGCCCCTTCTTTTTTTCTTCTGGGGGGACGCAGCAGCACTCTATGAACCAGAGCTCCATGAACCGACATCTCGCTGCTGGTGCAGTGAGACGTCGTTATCGGAGTGAGGCTCCCTCAGTGAGAACGAGCCGTGATTGAAGAAGCTAAAGCGAGTGAGCCAGTCACGCAACGCTCCTGGGACGAGGTTATCAAGGCGAAAGCCTCACATGGCTTCATGATTTCATCTCGCGCTTCCTATTACGAGACGAGGGCGAGACGGGGACTGCATGGCAGGTGGCGTGTAAACACACCACTGGTTTATTCACATCTTGCGAAGCGTCATATAAAGGTTAACAATCAGGTAGGAGCGACAAGGTGAAGGGCGGAACGTAGCTAAAAGACTACAAGAAAAAAAAATTACGATAAAATACAGCATATTAATTTTCAAGCACAAACAAATTTTCGGCAGATCAGTGACTTTATAGAAATGTTATTTCGGTCTACCGAAATTTGACACTGCGCAAGATGTGAATAAAGAAGTTGTGAGTTTGCGCATCACCTGTCCCGTTGTCACTGCCTCGACCCCGCTTTGTTGTATGAAACGTGTTAGCGTATCTATGCGTGTATCCGCTGATTTGCCGGCTTGTGCCCTTGGATGTGGTTTCCTAGATAGTTGTGGTACCCCCTTTCTATCGTTCTTTCAAAAATTTTCGTTTAACAATTGTCCTATTCCTTTTGTTAATTTGATTCGGTAGTCGGCAGTACTCCGGTGCAGCAGGCACGGCATAATGGTTTTTTTTTTCAATTTTTTGAATAAATTATGATTAATTTTGCCCACACAACCCTTTCTGTGGTATGAAATGCAAGAAGTCATTCCGAACATCCACCAACTAGCTCAATTGATCGCTCTGCTTGCATGCCTTACGAAACTCGAAAATTGATCGGCGACGTCGGCGACGTAAACGCGAGTGAAAGAAAGAATTATGACCTCGTGATGATGTCACCATACGACATCATCGAGACGTCACAGAGCGCCAAGATTTTTTTTTATGTCACATGGTAGCATCATTACATGACACCGTCGCCTGATCAGTTACGGAACGATTCCGGAGGATATGCAAAACCAGGTGATGCGCAGAAAGCTTGCAGTGCCTTCGATCTTGGAGGCTTAGCAAAACCACGTTGGATGCAGAAAGATGCCGGAGGGGAGAAGGGGGGAATCGACAGATCAACTCAGAAGAAAAAGAAGCAGATGGCTTTCGCCAACTCGTCTTAGGCGAATACGTGAGGGAACTTGTTAGTTCTAAGTGCGAAACACTTTAGAGGGCCGGACTGTCGTATGCTGCCATCGTCGTATGCTGTCGTAGCTTGGCGTAACGCAGGCAAAGCCACATATAGCTTGCTTGCTTGCTTGCTTGCTTGCTTGCTTGCTTGCTCCTCTATGCTGGCTCTTACCCACGATGGTGGATTGGCCAAGAAGCCGGCGGTTAAATTAAATGAAAAAAAGGGCTAGGCAGAGGAAAGGAAAATAATTTTTTTTTTTTTTAAATTAGAATATGGTAATTTCTCGAGAACATAGCCATCCCTAGCGCGTGCTCGCGCCAAGGAGAGGTCTTCTTCCTCTGGTTTTTCGAGTGCCTTGATGATGATATTAACGCAAGCTAAACCACATATAGCCATCTGTAGCATATTGAGAGGGCGCTCGCTCCAAAGAGAAGTGTTCTTCCTCTAATAACAGGGTAAAAACAGCGCAAAATTATGACAGGACACACAAGATGAAGAAGGCACGACAACAGCGCTTCTTCTTCTCGTTCTTCGAGCGCCTTGATGATGATATTAAGTGCGGAGCCCATTAGGAGCCCGGGCTTACGCAGGTAAATCCGCGTATAAAAATTGAAAAAAAAAAGAGAAATAGCAAGCAAGAAATTTTAGAAGCAAGAAGGAAAGGGGAAAATATAGGAGGAAAAAGGGAAATAAAAAGAAACAAGGAAAAAAAAGGCAGAAAAAACCGCAAAATACCAAAAAAAATAGAACGAGAGGAGGAAAGAAAGAGAAAACCGAAGAGACAGAAAGAAGGCTGCCCAGCACAGCAATTCCTTCAGGCTTGGCACCACTAGTGAAAAGATGCCTTATTTTTTAAACTGTAATGGACCATTTGACGACCCCTGTGGAAAAAAATCAGTTTATTTCTGGCTTGTGTTCATCTCATTATGTTTTTCGTCTCGGTTGCATAACACAACGGTAATCTCCCTACAGCCGCCTCAACTAACCGTACTGATAAAACTTGCGTGAACGTTCCTTCCAGCAAGCGTCCCACCTTCAAGGGCCCTCTTACGCAAGCGTCCCTTTTTTTTCTTCTTCTTCGCAGGGGACCCAAGAGCCTCTCAAGAACGAGAACTCCGTTAGTGCAGCGAGACGTCGAAAGGGGAGCGAGGCTTCTGCAGTGAGAACGAGGCGAGACCAACGACGAGCGGCGAGTGAGAGCGGCCGTCGAAGCCTTCCAGACAGCAACCCTTTCACGCCACGCTGTCGAGACGGGGTTACGGCGGTGGCGAGCGTTAAGAGCGTTCCTGACCCGGTTTCGCACTTGGCAGCAGCGGGGCGGCTTCTTCGGGAAGAAGAAAAGCGGAGCCGAAAGTAGGCGCCCTAATTAACGCATTACCGCGCCAAGCTCTCTCGCCCTCACTCTCGGAGGATTGCCCGGCGGACGCGACGGAATTCTTTAAACACCGGCCGGCTGGCCAGTCGAACGGGGCCCACGGCGGATGGGGCACGCAGGAAAGGACAAGCGGGGGGACGGTGTGAAACACTTCCAGGGGGGGGATAGCCTGCGTCGTCTCTATCGGGGTGGCGCATCGACACAAGGTCAGGGTCTCCCTCGCGCGCTCGCTCGCTCTTTCAACAGGAGACTGGATGACTGCAATCTGTCGATGATTGTCCGGCACCCAAATGATGACTGGTCGACTTGCCGCGGTGTTGCGCAAGGCTTGGTGTCAGTGTTCAACCTAGCTATGATACTCAACATTACGGGAAATTGGGATAGTTGGTGACGAACCCTTGTAGAGTAGTACGGCTAACCCAGCTAAGATATATGAACTGTTTCTGTAAGGACAACGAAAAAAGTAGCTTGGGCTTGCTGGTATAAAACGGAAGTGGAATAGCGTACCCCCGCCCTCAAAACTTTTCGGAACACAAAATTTCCGAAAATGATATATTCCCGCTTTGTCTTTGAACATAACCTCCAAACAGATGTTCCAGCTTGTAGTAGTCCTTGCGACCTACGCAGCTGCCTGCTTGGTTAGATGCGCCGCGCACTGACGGAGCAGAAATTCGCATTTTCAGTGGAGCCCGCGTTCCGTAAACTTTTGGGAGCGGGTGTACACTTAGACAGGGACGGAATAAGAAGAATTGTTTTGGTTCTACGTTACAAAACCATAATTTGATTGTGTGGGACGTCACAGTGGCGGGCACCGGCATTTTCAATTACCTGGTGTTCTTTAATGTCCACCTATATCTAAATACACTGTTCTTATGCATTTCGCCTCTATGTAAATGCGGCCACCATAGCCGCGAATCGATGCCGGCGACCTAAGGACGGGGTAAGCGAAACGACGCAATCGTTTCTATGTCCTTGCTAACTCCATCCCTAGTGGGCGCTATTCCACTTACGACGAGGAGAAGAGAATAACCATAAATGTTCATGATTATGACATGGCGCAACGGCCAAGTCGCCCAAGTATCAGTGCGACTGAACCATAAATGCTAATTCCGCTAGTAGCGCAAATAGTACCACAAGTTATACCACAACTATTCCTAGCACTACTACTACTATAAGTATTGCTACTACGACTACAATTACAACCTTAACGACTATGACTACTGCTGCTACTACTACTAGTACTATCTACTACTACCACCACTTCTTCTCTTCTTATCAGTAGCAGTAAAAGTACTAGTACGAGGCCCGTAGCCAGGGGGGGGGGGGCCTAGGGCCCCCCCCCGAAATTCGGATGGAAGGGGGTGTTTTACCGAGCAAAAATAATAAAAATGGGTGTTTTTCAAGGCTTTCAACAAGTGCCCCCCCCCCCCCCCGAAAAAAATTCCTGGCTACGGGCCTGAGTAGTACTAGTACCACTAGCACAACTATTGCTCGTTAAAGCACCCCCAGATGGTCAAAATCATTCCAGTATACCCCCCGCTACGGTGTCTCTCATATCATAACCTAAGCTGCTTTGGGACGTTGAACCCCACAAACCAACCACTACTACTACTGCTCGTACTAGTACAAGGAATAAAAACAAACAAGAGAAATAAACAAGAGAACCAGTGGTGCTGCTTCTTTTACTAACAACTTACAACAACTTACAACATCAATAGATGCAGCCCCTTAACTACGTATACTTAGCAAAGTAGACGCCTGTCGTTACAGAAACATCCAGCCTTGCAAACGCTTTTGTACGACGTGGTCCTGTTACCTGGTTTTTGCCGGTGTGGACGAGCACTTGCACCGAGCTACATTAAGCAGAGGGCCAGCAGAGCCGCACATAACGTGGCCCGTTCTGCTACGGCACTTACCTGCGCGTCCAGCCTAATTTTGCAGCGCGCAGTAGACGGAGGATTGTAATTCACGCGGGGACCCGGGCGGTGTGCTTTTCCTTTCCTGGATGCCGCCTTCGATTCGTGCCGCATACGACGAAGATTCGCTGTCGTATTACCTCACGCTGCACCCATCGTGCACAGTTCTAGAATGAGTAAGGAGTGGCTGTGCGTTGGGTGGGGGGGAAAAAGTGGCGCGGAACACCGTCGCGTGGCCCAAGAGTATTGCGTAATGCGATCTGGAGCGTGCTGGTGCTTGTATTCGGGAGCGAAAAAAGCGCGCCCACGTGGACGACATGTTTCGCCTGAGACCGCTTTTTCATAGCGTTACCTTGTCGCGCAGCGTCGAAATATGCCACACGTCGCTGTGTTACTTACGGTACATTCGACTGGTCGTTTTCGAATGCTCCGGACACTTTCAAAAATTAATGTGAAATAGGAACTAAGCATTACTACTTAAATAAGTGGGCAAATACATGATGACGAAGGAGGAAAATGGCTTGGATACCGGCTTGTTCTCGTTGTAGAGCTTTAAAGCTGTTGGAATGCCACTTTTAAACATGGTCAGAGCGCACTCAAACGACCACCTGAATGTGTCATGAGTTTCACGCACAAAGTACAGAAAGGAGTGGTGGTGTGGACTACAGATTAACTTCTGTAGCTCTTGTGGATTTTCAGTGTGGAGTCCTACACGGCAGAGATGGCGCTGACGATCTGTGTGCAACTCCGGGAATAAACATGTGAGGTTACGCAAGTAGCCTTTCCGGCGCCAGTGCAAGACAGAAATGGTGGCACGAAGGGGTCTCAACGCACTCGGGCTGCATGCGTACTGACAGTATAAGAGCCACACTCACACGCAGTATACCTCTTCGAAGTGATTAAAACAACTCGGAAAGTCGTTACCATATGGAGGCGTGAGAATTCGTGTGGCGCACTGAACATTTTCTAAATTGAGAGCGTGGCAGCAACAGCATAGGTTAAGGGTTTTCTGCCGTTGGAGTAACACCGAGCGCCTGACTCTGCGTTAGCGGGAACGCTGTATATCTGCGAATCCAGCAGACTCGCATTGAGCGCGCATAAGCTGCACCACTGCGGTGAATGTCAGTGGTTTTACCCATTGAATTGATAGGTAACACTACGAATAGATATGAGATAGCAATACATGGTGTACATAGAGCAGCAAAACATTTGCTACGTAAAGGCTGAACTTTAAAAAAAGAAAACAGCCAGAATTCTGTTGCAAGTAGCCCGGCTGGCAGTGAAAGCCGCACTGCCTATACAAGTTTAAATCGAGAATCGGACCACAATTTCTTTCATTTCACAATATTACCCTAGTTTTTCGGGTCCTGGACGGTATTACCATTTTTATTGTTAACATTGTGTTAGTCCAACCTGTAATCTACTTTACTAATTACATTACTTGTCCAGGTTCATTAATCCGTTTTACCGCCACTACGAATATTATGCATGCATACTTTATCTGTGTTTGCTCGCCACAGCGTTCCGCACATCATGAAATACCCCACAGCAACTACCTTCGGTAAGTACTACGCTTCTTCGGCAGTGGAACCATCCAGAAATGCACAATGAGATGTTACTTAAAACATTGCAATGTACTCGAAGTTATTCGATCCTCAAGGGGTACATTGAAACACCACAGGCGCATACAACATAGCACCACTATGTCGCTCGCATCTGCTCTCTCCTTATCGACCGCTTCACGTGGTCCACTTCGGGCAACGCTGGATCTAACCAAGCGTCCATCGAAAAAAAAACAAATTAACAAATAAAGATTGCAAAATCCATTCTCACGACCTCCCACGGCTGGCAGTCACGACGTCGATTTGTGTACGTGCGCAGCGCATGCGCGTTTGATGATTCACCGAAAGCACGAACGATCACGGAATGCTCTAAGAGTTCGCCCGATTCTTGCATGCGCACGGTGTTCGTACGGGAGCGCGCCAAACGCTTCGAAATGCGCCGGCCTGTCGGTCGGTGCAGCGTTATTAATTAGCGGTGACGCCTCGGGGATATGCCAAGTGAAACCCGCTGCAACGGGCGTTATTTTCGGCACTGTGGTGGGCTCACGTCGTGACCACTTTGCGTAGCCTGGGATGACGTAATGAGGCTTTCAGATGTGGCGCGCGGTGTAGCCTTTGAAATACACCCCCCCCCCCCCCCCCGCCCCGCCAGAAGCGATGGTATTGCGTTACCTCCGCCGCCACAGAAATCACGATTGCGCGCCGCGAATTTGGGCCTTCGTCCGCACGTGACAATCGAATTCGAGCTCCGGCCAACTACGCGACACGGGATTGTTTCGTATTCGCTGTTCTTGCTAAATGATGCAGAACTCGTACTCGGCTCACAAGCTGACTATTGATGTAATCAATTTCCTAAACGAGCACCTTAACAGACATACGTTAAGTGGAGTTGACCCGTTTATGAGGTTTACCATCCCAAAGCGACTCAGGATGAGAGACGCCGTAGTGGAGCACTCCGCGTATCTATCTATCTATCTATCTATCTATCTATCTATCTATCTATCTATCTATCTATCTATCTATCTATCTATCTATCTATCTATCTATCTATCTATCTATCTATCTATCTATCTATCTATCTATCTATCTATCTATCTATCTATCTATCTATCTATCTATCTATCTATCTATCTATCTATCTATCTATCTATCTATCTATCTATCTATCTATCTATCTATCTATCTATGCGTTAGTGCCAAACATCGAACGAATAGTGACGATACGATCATCAACTGGCTACTGCTATTAGATGTGATTAGATCTGACAAACTCACTCGTCGTTTCGAGCACTATTCACACTTACTCCTTTTGACGCAGACGATGGCAAATTTAGCAAATAAAGAAAGATAAGACAGAGAGAGTTGACCAAGAGTCTACAGGTATTACAGTACTAACAACAGGGGAGCCGAAGGCGCGCACAGCGCTGTTATCTTCTTCTCGTGTCCTATTGTTGTTGTTTTCTTTTTCACTGTTCCTTCAAGATACGTACAACCCACAAACCCCAATGACCGCACGTTTGGAATAACAATGTTTTTCTCAACGCCCCAGATCACTTACCGTATATCGACAACTGCGTGTGGAATTCGAGCATTTACGTTGAAGCATTCGAGTAATTCAAGTGCTTTTTTTTTTTTTCGTCAAGACCACTGTCATCCGAATGCAGCCGGCACTATCTGAAACCTTAGCCATGACCTCTTTTCCTCGCACTTGAATGTCCAGAGCTGACCGCGAACTTTCAAACTCCTGCTACGATTGGGAAAGCGCAAGCAAGCGCTTTGTGATAAATCTTTCCGTAATTCGGAAGTAATTCTGAAGCCAACGCTGTGATGCTCTTCGGAGGCAGCAACAAGACAGTCCCTATTTACTTACACAAGCTTGCTCTGCGTCCCTTCAGAGACTTGGAAAGGTTCCCGGTGAAGCACGGAGTATATTGCTGCGGAACGCGCTAGCTGGCATTGCGCAACCGCCACCCACTCTTGTAAGTAAACTTTCAATGAAAGCTCAGCGCAGCTCTTGGCCTTATAAACAAACTGCACCGAGTTACCCTGACTTGTTAACGGTCACGGAATTTTCCTCCCTCCGCTAAGGATACGGATATGTATCCAGAAGACGCTGAATATGTATATACTTCCGAGCTCCTGCCGTAAACTGAAGTCATGAGGATATTGGAAGGGGGGAGTTGAATCGGAAAGTTGCAAAGAGACACATCCACCAGTTAACGTCTGCACTAGCGTCGTCGCAGTGTATTTTGCAGTTAAACTTGTGTAAACGGTGTCTTTCATAGAAAGCCTCCTTTAGCCACAGCAAACAATACAGCATGGATGTTCCATGCTCGTGAGGCGGGAAAACAGTCTACCCTGCATTACAGCTCGATAGAATAGTTGGAACACGTGGTTCGTGAATTCGAAGTAGCTCACGTCCGCCGAGGAGAGCAAATCTTGTACGAATAAAGACATAACAGCCCTGTCTCTTGCAGATGCGAAGTCGATGTCGTTGCTAATCTCTTTTTCTAAAGGTTATCGGGCACGTTGAACTTCAGTTTGGCATCTCTGGCAGCTTACTGCCTCAAGTCCAGGAGTCTGGTTGCAACTACAACAGAAGTAGTATTGCATTTATAGGACACGCTTCAGAATGTATGCGTGAATTATCAACGGCACGTGATGTACAGTCCCGGACAAAAGTTCGCAGGCCACGCTTCCATAGGAATACATGATATACTGGATACTGGCCTGCGAACTTTTGACCGCTGTTGTTTTAAAGTGGCGCAGATATCCACATCGACCACGAAAGAAAAAAAAATTCTTCGGATTGTGGCGCTCGAGAGTGAACCACGAATGGTATGTGTACTCGTGGACATTTATCGAGCGTGTTCCCAAATTTCCGTTAAGATAGCTTCGCCGGTCATTTCAATCGCCACAACATAAATGGCTCGCTTCAGCTTTTGATACAATAAAGAGAGGCAATAGGTATTCATGATTAATAAACCTCAATGACGACGAAACCTAATTTCAAGAACGGTCACTGCGCTCTTATGAAAAGGTCTCAATTTCATCAAGCCCTCAGTGTGTTTGGAGATCAAAGCGCTTCCTCTGAATGCTGTTATCAGTTGAAACGACAGTAAAGCTTACGAATGCGGAGATTAAATCCTAAAACGGTGATCGCCCAGTTCTTGCTTTGTCTGAACGCTCTATCGTTGATTGACTTTACAATACACACTCAAGAGCATTGACCTGCGCGTTTCTTAAGTAAGCATATCTATTCCAATGCCAGCGCATTCCTTCATGTTCTTTCACAGGCGTCAAGCTACACTGACCACGTGTTAGTGTTGGTAGCCGAGGTGCCAGTGAAAATAATAACGAAGCAATTTTGTTGTCAACGGAACAACGATAAGATTGAAAGACACGTGAAGGTAGCTGTCATTCCACACATTCATCGCATTTCACACAATCTTAAGAAAGCTTCTCGGAAGGCGGGTGTGAACGTCGTATTTTCCGCCCCGCAAAAGTTATCCTGACTCTGGAAATTGGCAAAGCCTCCCTCCAGTAAGCTGCTCGTCTGCGACGTGAACCATAAAGTAAAATTCGTCGAGTGCTAAAAGGGCGTGGTGTACAACACAACATTCCACTTTCTTGTGGAAAGGCATACATAAGGCAAACTGGACGATGCCTTAACGAGCGCCTAAGGGAAACACAATAATAATTTCAAGAATGGTTCCAACTGTCATCTCGCAACTCACTGCCTAAGGTGCTCGTGCGCCCCTAAATTTGATCAGTGCATCGCCATATCCCGCAACCATAATCACTCCGCGAGACTAATAGTAGAAGCCAAATCAATTTGGGAATGCGCTTAATCATGTGTTAGGATAGCTTCATAGTCATTACCTAGGAAAGAGACGCAGTTTTTGAATGCTCAGTGATTTGTAATGTGCAGGCCCTGTGTCACGTGCTTCAGCGTGTGTATGTGACGCTCCCCTCTTTCTAATAAACAAGTTGAAATTGTCGCTGTGTGTGTCCTGTCTCTTCGCTGTCCGCGTCTTCAAAGCGCACCCACATCGTCGACATGTATAATGAACGATCTTTCAGTTAACAATATGCCGAAGTCTGCGTTTACTGAGGAGTTGTCAGTTTATCAGTAGAGGCCGAATTTTCAGGCATTAAAAAAACGCTTTTGAGGCGCCAAATATAGGCAGGCGAAGCAATGTTTTAGCCCTCCAACGTTGCGAATATAGGCACAATCAATCTTTACATAAATGCCAATAACTTCAAGTTAAGTCGTGCGCAAACTGTATCTACGACAGGAAAAAAAATGTTATTGTTTGTGATGTCACGAAGGCGATACCAGTTGAACATATCTTTACGATTGCCCCATAGGACTGCTGGACTAGTGCCGATAAAATGACTTTCAACAAGCACACTGCTCACATTAATCTTCAGTGACCACTGTCGCTATCCCGATAGTCACATATAGTGAAATAGACATCAAACATTTTCGGAAGATCCCACGTACCATGGGAATCGATGTCATGTGAAGAATGCGGTGGGATTGTGACTGTGGTGTAATTTTTTTGTTGAGCGAAACCTTACGAAATGACGCTAAACATATGTACAAATGTTATACGCACAGACCTGTATGTGGAAAAGTCGCATATGTTTTATATAACCAGTTGTTTACTGTTGCGTAACGATGTCAAAAGTAACATGGGTATTACCAACGCCTGAAGCGGTAAGCTGATATGTAGCGCTTGTGCTTGTGAGGATGGTAGTCCTGGATAATGCTGCGTAGACCAACTTCAGCGGATTTCGCTTAACTACAATTGACGTTAACCCGACGTGACGCCTGTACCATAGGAGTACCGATGTAATGCTTATAAAATTAGATAGCTGGTACTGCAACCACAATTGACGTTTAACCAACATTACGCCTGCATAGGGTCTTTTTCCAAAGCAGTTCCGAGACCTGGTGCAGCTCTGGGGTAGGATACTTGATTGCCACGCGGAATGCTTGGGTTCAATTCCTGGAGGGACCCTGATATTTATTCTTTGCATTCGTCGGGTCAACGCTGCCGATGTCAGTTTTTCTTAACGCGCTCGCATTTAAATTACCATTGTCTGTTCTCGTCGTTCCTGAGTAGTTATAAACTGTCAAACACCTGTGACGCATACCCGCCCACCGCGGCCCATGATATACGCCCGTGGTATACAGGCATGTGCCACACGTGTCTGGAGGAAAGGGTATGACGTCGTACGCGAAGGGATTTTCGCATTATTCATGTCATGACCAGATAGTCATAACCGTCAAACCCTCTTACCTTGCCCATGCTAATTATGGTCTACCCCAAATCAAGGAGCTGATCACCAGAGCACCCAGACGTAGGGCGACTAGATAGATAGATAGATAGATAGATAGATAGATAGATAGATAGATAGATAGATAGATAGATAGATAGATAGATAGATAGATAGATAGATAGATAGATAGATAGATAGATAGATAGATAGATAGATAGATAGATAGATAGATAGATAGATAGATAGATAGATAGATAGAT
This sequence comes from Rhipicephalus appendiculatus, assembly GCA_030522465.1. Lineage (NCBI taxonomy): Eukaryota > Metazoa > Arthropoda > Arachnida > Ixodida > Ixodidae > Rhipicephalus > Rhipicephalus appendiculatus. Next base: position 41,391 of record JALIZH010013194.1, read on the forward strand.
AGATAGATAGATAGATAGATAGAACTGCGGCTACTTTTGAATTACTGTTAAGGATACCAGATTTATTCAAATAATTCCACGGTTGCCCACAGTGCTACTGAAAAGGAGTGCCACAGTGGGAATTAAGCCATGCACGACATTTATTGGTGTTTCCACATAAGTATTCTTAAACACACGAAACAGTCTAAAGAAACTTAACGCAACTGACACGACATCTTTTATAAAGTAGAGAAAGATTTAGAGTAACTTGTATAGTCTGTTAATGAGAGCTAACAGACAATGATGCCAAGGGAAGTATAGGGGATGATATTAGTGATTGTAATGTAAATGTGAAGAAAGAAAAGCGGACGAAAAGATAACTTGCCGCTGGCAGGGACACAACCTGCGACCTTCGAATAACGCGTCCGATGATCTACCAGTTGGGCTACAGCGGCGGTCATCCCTCCGTCCACCTTATAAGGTATATATGTCCTTCGTATATATACCATTTATATATGTCGGTATAAATGTCCTTTATAGGGTCACTGCCAGCGGCAAGTTATTTTTTCGTCCACTTTTCTTTCTTCACATTTACATTACAGTTACTAATAACATCCCCTATACTTTCCTTGTCGTCATTGTCTGTTAGTTCTCGTTAATATTGTGTCTAACGAAGAGAACAAGCCCTTAAATTTGCAATTCCTTTCTTGCATAGTCTATTGTGTTTGCTAGAACAATCGGAGCCACATGGGAGTTCAAGGTTCTTTTTAATGAACGCTGCTTGGTATGTCTACAGCGATATTCCACAGCATGGCGCCCAGCGCAGCATTAATTAGCTCTTCAACTCGCGGTGGCGAGGAGGGGATCCTCGGATTGACGAGAACTGTTTACGGATGTCGCTCGTCGACGGCCATATTCGCAAGGCGAAAAGAAGAAGAAAGAAAGAAAGAAAACAGCAAAGGAATTGCGACTTCTTGGAGGTGTTAATTTAGACTCTAATTACTCACAGTGGCAATGAACTTTCAGTACGTGCCCTGAATAGCGTTGACATTCGGCGGCGCTGCATAAAAGAGACAGACAGTAGACGCTCGGAAGACTGAAACGTCAAGAGCAATGTGACGTTCCGAGAATAATTGGCGCGGTTCCTCTCGGCGTCGTAGCATTTGTCTTTATCCATTCGTCTTTAAGAGACGTCCCTGAGGCTGCATGAAGAAGAATAAATGACCGAGGTTGACACGCACATACGCACACACACGCACGCACAAACACACATACGGACTAACAGACTGAGCGGGAATAGTTGCTGAGGATGGGCGTCAAAGAGTCGTGGATAATATTACGCATGAGCAGTGAGTCCGTCATACTGAACTATCAATTCACGTGTAGCATGAGGTAAAGTTCTAAATTGCATTTAGAAAAGGGCGGGCTAGTAATTCTTGCTAGAACAAGTAAAGAGCTATATTCAGCGGTGCCTTAGAGAGCACCGTTTAGCGCCTCTAGGGACGGGCTAAAAGAATAGAAGAAAGAAGCGCTAGGAAGTTTGCACGAAGATACACCGCGGGCGTCCGCACGTCGGCAACTTCCCTCGACAATATGATGAAGCATTCGTTAAAAAATGGCGGGAGCCAGCAAGCTTTGCGAAGACATTTCCTGGTAACATGCAAGAACTTAATTTAGTGTGTGAGATTTGACGCATAAGAAAGGAAGCAGAATGTATACATCGAGCAGAGCGCAGTCGAAGACTGCGAACTTATTTTCGCATGATAGATGAGCTACAATAAAGCACTATGTCATGTATGAGCTTTGTTGTCATGTGTTATCCATAGCTCTGGCAAGTACGCAGGAACTTACAGGGTTCCTTGTGCATTCGCCTAAGACGACTTGAAGGCGACAGCCTTCTTTTTCTTTTCAGTCGATGTATAAGGGAGCAGAGAACAGGAGCCGTGGCTTCACATGCCACTGTTAAGCGCCGTCTTCATTTTGTTTTGTCGAGGTCGCCCGCTCTCAATCTTTGTTCGCCGCCCAAAGGAGGGCGCTACAGCATATCGTGTGGCGTTACGTCGCATGACGTGACGCCAGAATTCGTGACGTCATGATGACGTCACTAACTTTGCGATCTGTGACGTCATAATATATGATGACGTCACCACGTTATGATGATTTCTTGCATGACTTGTCCCCGACGCCATGGGACAGTCGCCATCGCCACCGACGGTCAAATTTCCCGTTTGATAAGGCATCTAAGGCTTTCGCCTTAATAAAAACAGAAGGTAGCCGTTAATTCTCCTTGTATTTGTTTTCATAACGAGTGTAAAACAAAACTTCAGGCTCTCAGTTAAAAACATTTCGTACGTGAAGGTCGCAGCAAACGCCTGTAAACAGAGAGCAGACGCAACGAAACGCAAATACTTACTTAGCCTAACGTAAACAGGAACTGCTAAGAGTATAAATACTCTCAGCCCCGGCTGCAGAAATGCACGGAAACTGCGTTCCAAAGCCCCAACGGCACGTCCAAACACACGAGTTGTTGATTCCGCTAGTGCGAATAAGAAGGTGGTGGTTGAAGCGTCCACCATTTAAAAATATTAAAGCTACATAAAGTCATGCGGGGATCTGTAGCCATCGTTTCACGATCACGCAACTTCTTTTTTTTTTTTTGCTTGCTAAGTAAAATAGCGCTAACCGACTATGAAATCAGTATTATTATGCATGGAACACGGAAAGTTGAAGAACTTTAAATTAATACAAGTTAGCGAACTTTGATTCCATCAATAAACACGTAAGTGACACAAATCTGAAATCACTGATGTTGAAATGTTGGATCCACCCTAAATTATAACGCGGCCCGGAACTTCCTATTCAAGCCACCATGAAGCGCATTCTTTCTTTTTTTTTCTTTTTATGGCAAAGGTTCCTTGCTCACAGGTTTTTGTCATGAGCTCTCTACCATTCTTGTCCTAAACTACTACAAGTAATCTGCTGACTCAACTGCATACGGTTGATCTTATGCGCAACTTATGACTGCCATGAAGAGAATTACATCCCCCCCCCCCCCCCCCAACAACAACAACAAAAAAAAGAAACTCAGCACACAAGAAAGACACGCAAGGGACAAGCACTTGTCCCTTGTGTGTCTTTCTTGTGATCTGCGTTTTTCTTGCGCAAAGTATTTCTCGTCAGTATCCACCAACTAGGCCCTGAAAATGTCTTATTATGACTACCATGCTTACCGTGATTGGCACACTCAATTTCTTCCAATTCATCAGCGGCGAACATTATAAAACCGAATCATTTCTGACTCTTCAGCTGCCATCAGCACATGCCAAGCGCACATGTTCTTGGCATATGCCGATGACAAGCTTGCATATGCTTGGCTTTAAATGGGCCCTTCGAGAGCCTCAAACGAGCACTTTTGTCTTCTGATACCTTCTTTAAAGTGTGCACACTTTATTTAAAATCCTGTACTACTCGTCTGTCATGCAATACGTGCGTATGTAGCTGTACACTTTCTTGATGCTGTGGCCGATGATCAATAGTGGACGAGAACTTCACGATCGGTCAGCAACTTTAGGCAACTTGCTGGTTACGCAGTTCACGCGCTCGGAGGCCTGGTGCAAATCTGCGCTACTTTACGTCTGTTAACGCGACTTCTCGCACGAAAAGAATCTTGTATAAGATCTTTTTCAAAAGCAGCTTCAAGCACTGGTGTGTCTATGTGGTAAAATACTTCATTGCCTCGCAGAATGCCTGGGTCCGATTCCGGCTCTAACTCCGCCTTTTAAGATCACGACTCAGATGTCAATTGAGTGTTTGTACCGCAACTTGTAATGAGAACCAACAGACAAGTCAAGGAACGAATAGGGGACGTTGTTTGCAGTAATTATGATATATGTGCGAATAATTTATAGCGAGCGAAAAAACAACTTGCCGCGTGCTTCAAGGCCGGCGTCTGATGACACAAAGCTTTCGCCTTGAAGTTTCATCCTAAAGCTTCGCCCCAAAAATTTCATCAGCGCTTTTGTCTTCGTCCATCTTTATGAGTCCGTTTCGACCTTATTTTTGATGCGCGCTGCCACAAACCATCACGAACCGACCAGCCCACTATTACATCTTCAGCAAGTTTGGCCTTAATGCAGACATAATGAAAAATATCGAAGATGCATTCTTGACTGGGCTTTGTCGAGCCGGTGAGAGCGCAATGAGAAATTTGACCCCCGAACCGACGAAGGACGACGGCCTGTTACGAAGTTCAATGCCTGTGATCCTTTCGTGTTGCGCGGTGCGGCATCGATGCTTTTTCTCTCGCGTAGGAGGCAGCAGCCGACAGTCGCGGATTGTTCTTGGAACAATGTCGGAGAGGTGGTCGACGACCGATGCTACAATAGGGTAAGCAATCTCTCTCGCTAATCCTTTCTGCGTTGTTTTGGGAGCGCTATATATCGGTAAGGAGTAAGCGTTTCCTTACTTGAGCTCGGAGCCGGGTAAATTAGTACCTGTGCTCTTTTCCATTACTGGAGGTCAGCTACTGTACCCGTAAAGCATCGGTGAACTCTCTGAACCCGTCAGGACATTCCCGCGAATCAAGGTGGAAGGGCCGCGGTCATCGGTGTCGCTCGTGGGATTGGCTTACACATTACGCGGCCAGTGTTCTCAGCGACGTCCTGATCTGGCTCCTTTACTGTATTCACGCTCCCTTTGAAGCTTCTCGAAGCTGTAATCGCAGCCATTTTCGAGGTGATCGACCCGCCTCGGTGGTATAGAGGTTATTTGCTCGACTGCTGACCCGGAGGTCGCGGGATTGGATTCCGGCCGTGGCGGTAGCATTTCCATGAAAGTGAAATGCTAGAGGCCCGCGTGCTTAGGTTTAGGTGTGCACTTTAAAGAACCCCGGGTGGTCGAAATTTCCGGAGCCCTCTACTACGGCGTTTTGTATAATCATATCGTGGTTTTTGGACGAGAAATGCCCCACAATTATAAGATGATCAGACGCTGTGAAACTTCTTGTCATTACGGCAAGGTTATGGGCAACTTCAGGGCAGCGCGAAACCAGTTTTTGGTTTTCACATCTTGCCTGGCTAATGAAACATTTTTGCACAGTTGCTCCTTTTGTGAAATTTTTGAAGCGAATTCTCGAATAAAGATAAAATTGTTCACCCCGCTGATGCTTTCCAGCAATTTATATCAAGGAGTCCAGCACACGCTGTCTAAACGACGTTTAATGTGTGCACAAACTTGACCGATGAAAGAAAGGGGCACAAGTGAACTTTTGATGAGATGATTACAGTGGTTACTTGGCATCGTTTTTTCTTCACCTAGTTGGTACCATATAGTGATTTTGCTGAAGCATGTTCAATAGCAGATGTTGACTTCACTGAACGACAAAGTGTCAGCTCGCGACCTTGTGTCAGCTTTCGGGGTGTTAGGCTACATATGTTCCCGATATGTACTTTTATCTAATCAACCTTATTGCTGCAGAAATGATACAAGAATCGTAGTTGAACATTCTGCGCCTCTAGAATTCCTGGAATTTGCAAAATTGGCTCTAACCACTCCATTTCACTTGTTATTGTTGTAAAATATTCGTTGTCTGCTCACGCTAATGGCCGGAGAGACGAAAAATAGAGCCCATAATCATTGAACCCAGTATTTTAGCAATTTGCGAACGACCGTCGGGACAAGACTAAAACTAAGTAGCGAGACGAGCTCAAAATGACCCTAGAGATCTCAGAGAAGCAGAGAAAACAAGAAAAGTACAACTTAGAACAGCACTAACCCGTACTAAATTTTGAAACACGTCCAAATCATTGTTCGTAAAAATATTCCCTTGTCATGCAGTTCTGTAACGTGTTGTATACGTCAACAGAAAGGCACTGCAAAACGCGGCAGAACAGTTGATTGTCAGATCATCAACACTAGGAATAGCGTTCATATATACAAGACAATGAAATCGAGGCTTTCACGACCTATCGCTCCTCGGGGCCAACTGATGTCGACGACCACGACTGGGAAGTCCCAGCGCGGCGGCAACGTACGTCTCAGCGATGACCGGGCAACGTTCGCGGCATTTTGTTCGCAACTCTAAAGACGACGATCGAGCAGGGAGCAAGTCGATGAGAATGGCTCGCAAGGGATTCCCTAGTCACGTGGCAACACAAACCCTGTTGATTAAGAAACTGAGATGGCGGGGGCGTGGTTGTTGGCGGGATTCAAACTTCTTTTGTGTTCAGTCGCGGCGGCGTACGGGGATGCCCGGAAAGCGAAGCGACGCCTTGAGGGCAACGACAGCTGTCGACCACAGCGGGCGGTCGTTGAACGGATCAACACCGAACTTTGAACTTTTTACAGTTCAAGTCATCTCAACTGCATAGCACATATTACAATCAAACAGGAATTGATAGGGTGCAACACTTACTAACACCAACATATCGTTCTAAAAGATGCCAACAAACATAAAATACAAGAATACTCATTCAGAACGACAAGTCTTGCCAACTCCTTCTTTTCAAAAACAATTAGAGAATGGAACGAACTACCTGAAGATATAGTAAAACTGAGTGACAACAGTGTTTTTTTCTCGTCGTTGTGAATTGTGACATGTGTATTACACCTTTTTTACCTATGTGTCTTGTGCCATTATGTACTAAAATTTTGTTGGCGTGCTGCTATTGCTATATGTTGTTTTAATTATATTCTGCATTTTCTTATTGAGTACTGTCAATGAAATGTCATTAACTATATTGACTTTGCATGTACACCCCCCCCCCCCCCTGCAGTAATGCCACTATGGCGTTGCAGGAACTATGTAAATAAATAAAAAAAAAAACTAGCATACGATACGGGAACATATAAGCTCATTCCACTGATTTGGCTTGATTGGTGGGCACGTATTCCCCTATTGTCATTTTTTTTGTTAATAGGGCAATGCACATATTAAATGTAATCCTACGTAAACATTTATCGCGCAAAAGGCGCGTATTTAATGAAAGCATTCGAAACAAAAAAAAAATAAAGGAGACGAGAACTAGTCCAAACAAAACGTCCATTACGTTTCGGGCTTCCAGCAGGGTAGCCCTGTTCACAATCTTAGAAAGCACACGGTAAATATGATTTCATTTGTCAGCGTGTGCTGTAGAGAACACATGTGAATCAACAGCGCGTGCACATAAACATGTACAGAAAGTGGCGGGAAATTTTAGGTTGGAATCAAGAAATTACACGTCTAGGATATGAAAATATTTTTATAAGCATCAAAGTCAGCTGCATAACAGTTCCTGATTTGACGTCGATTCAAGGACGTATGCATAACACGTTCGCAATCGGATTACAAGGAACCATTAATGCCGCTGTGTTGTTTTAAGTTTCAGGATTTCTTTAAATTGTGAAAAAAGATCATGCAAGCTAGGAATCTAATCCTACCCTCCGCTTGCCGCTATTTCTCACATATAACTTAAATTGTGTAGAATCACATCTGCATTTGAGTGAAAACTAAGATAGTTTCTGCAACTACGGAATAGTGGCGCACGAAGTTGCATATGTCCCTCTTAATCTAGCGTATTAGTTATATAACAATGTAAATAGGTTCTGGTGAATTAATATTGTCGAGTCTTGCAGAGATTGGGCTAATGTTAAGAGAGCAACAACAAGTGGAGACACCATTGTTTTTTTTAATTGATGAACAGCAGAGATCTGTGCCATTTTAATGGAACCGGCTGCTCCATCTCGCTTAGCAGCAAAACATGTAGTAATAAAATAATATTAAGGGCACACAATCATATACAGTCAAACATATTATGTGCAATGCAGTAATGTCGAACACCACATGGAAGTCCATATAGGATAAAATAGGTTCATATGTACACAAGTAGTGGTGCACAAGTTCAAATAGGTAAAATTGAGCTCCCATGTAGACGCCCAAACTCAAACATTCTGTATAGGCTTGACATACACAGGAAAACACACAAGACAAATAATTACGCATAACATCAAACGCGCGATCGCAACACGATACATTTGCTTTCAATATGAATACGGGAAGGCAACAACATCGTGTACGTTAATATTTCCATAAAATATTTCAGTGTTCAAGAAACGCGTTCATGGTGACAAGCGCTCTTCTTTTATGCAGTGATTCATTACAGAAATGCCTTCACGGGCTCGCCTCTTGTGACTAAAATGCCCGTTATCTGACACGCTGTTACCATTCTGAAAGTGGATCACCGAGCAGTGCACACCCAAGAATCGATAATCACGCAAGAAGCGCTGAACCCGGAAATTTGACATCGCTTCGAAAAAACAAGAAAAAAAACCTTCAAAGGCAGAGACGATCGGTGTGCGCTCTGTTACTGTCCCCCAAGAGCCGTCTCTCATTCGTCTATAGCGTATTGTTTTACAACCATTCTTCGCCTATACCGAACGATGTTTCTTTCTGCGGCCCATTGACCGAGCACGGCCCTCGCGGGATCATTCCTTTTGCTGAGCATCGCAAAGGTCCTGCGTATTTTCTTTCTTTCTTTCTTTCTTTCTTTCTTTCTTTCTTTCTTTCTTTCTTTCTTTCTTTCTTTCTTTCTTTCTTTCTTTCTTTCTTTCTTTCTTTCTTTCTTTCTTTCTTTCTTTCTTTCTTCTTTCTTTCTTTCTTTCTTTCTTCATTTTTTTCTTTCTCTCTTTGTTCCCTACACTAAAGCCTTCCTTTTTCTTCAGGAAGACCACACTGGCCGCTATAAAACGATTACAGCGATATAGAATTGATCCGCCCTTTGGGCACGCGTGCGTTCGAGGCCGCCTTAAAGAACGCCCTTCAAGGTCAGATCGCTGAACAGAGGCCCGTAATAAGGGTGCACTCCGGAAGTAAGGCATACCCCCATCGAAGAAACACGGGCCTACAGCAGGCAATTGAATAACGCCAACATTGAGGCTCCGTATAATACGATCCTACGAAACGGACACATACGGGTCACGTGAAGGGGATCACGTTCTTGGACTGAAAGAACGTGTGAGGTTCAAGGAGGGTTATTGCAGCTAGGCTGTCTTGGCTACATCGTCATCGCTCGGGTGAATTTCGTCACGAATTCTTCATTGTGCGCCCGAGTGCCACCGTTACGTCAGCGTATGGAAGCATGTGACTCCGGGTTTGCGCAGAAGCTTGGACGTTGATTCTATTAAACGCAAAGCCAAGGCTGTGATTCCGAATTCACGGGCCGCATTTTAGTGCCGGAGGACCACTGAAAAAGCTCGCGTGCTTGTGAGTAAGGAGGCTTATCTAATGTCTCCAGTCTGTTCTAAGGTTTCTTTCGAATACACGTGTAGATTAATAACCATTGTTAATGTTTCACGTTCCAAACCCTTGATATGGTTATGAGGGGCGCCGCAGTGAAGGGCTCCGCAAATTTCGACCATCTGGTGTTCTTTAAAGTGAACCTAAGTCTAAGTAGACGGGCCTCTTCCATTTATCTAAATGCGGCAGCCGCGGCCGGAGTTCGATCCGGCGAACTTCAGGTCAGCAGTCGAGCACAACCACAGAACCACAGTGGCGGGTCGCCGTGTAAATTTCCGTGAACTTCAATAAAAGTTTGCCGTTGTTCTTGAATTTCCCGAGTGTTCTATCTACAAAAAGAAGACGACGAGCTTTGTGCCGTGGATCGCGTGAGTGTATCTGACTAAGAATCTGGAGCCATCTCAAACATATGGACTCCGGCGGGCGCTAATTAAACGTAGATTCCGAGTTTTGTGTAGACAGCTTAGCCTTTCCATTTGCCGTATATTAAATAGCTGGCAGTTTGAAAATATGATAGAAAATTTTAGAGAGGGGTCATTTCAATATCATTTCAATAGTTCACTAAATATACCACTAAAGAAGTTAAACGAGCTTTGGCTGCGCCAAGCAACGTACTATTGGGCGGAAGCACAAACTAGACTTATCAACGGTCAGATTCGGCCGAGTTCATTCCAATGTGAAACTTCTGGCGGGCCATGACAGGTCCTAGACATTCCAAATGGGCCATACCGTGCAATGCTATCATACCCTGCAGAGCCATTGCTAAATTGTGCATTGTTTGTTGAGTTGTCGTGCTTGCAGATTCACCCACTGACGCAACCTGATATTGCTCATGTTCTTTTCTCTGTGAAGAATATGTACAGTTCAGTACACTCGCCAATTAAGAAAACACAAAGAAAAGAATTTCTTTACTGTTCAGTACCCAATACGGCAGTGTTAATTCCCTAATCTGTGGTTTTCTGTTGAAATTCTGATGTTCTGTGCTGTTTAATTTCAATTAGCAAGTGTATGTTTTCTTTAACCACGTTCTTCCCTCACCCGACGAGCTTTCGTCATACCTTAGGCATCATGTTCCTTCCTGACATCCGCGAAGCACAACTAGGTGGGCTAGAAGTTCGTACTAAACAATAATACGTGTACTACATTCATCACTTCTGCGGCTGATCTGAGCTTCATGAACCAACGGGGTAGCATATTGTTTAAAGCGCAACAGACAGGACAAGAAGAAGACCCTACGAGCGCTCGTAAGTGTCTTCTTCTTGTCCTGTCTGTTGCGCTTTAAACAACATGGAACCATACCAACTAGCCGAGCTGTCGACTTTGCTACAACGGGGTAGTATCGTTTAGTACAGTCCTACCCAAATGGTCCATACTCTTGACGTCAACTGGGTCCTTTTCCACGACGCCTGTTTGCATAGCGGAGTGAAGGGCGCCACTGGTACGCCCAGCGGGGGGGAAATACGGCCGTCTCGGCGCCTCGTCCACACCGGTGAATGATGCCCCTTGTTGTATGCGGAGGGCCGTGGCCAACGGGCTCTCGGTCGCCTCGCGAAACGCGATCCGACCACGTCGTCTCCGCCTTCGCGCGAGCGAGCCAAGACGAAGTGTCGCATTTAGACACGCTGGAGCCTTTGAGGAACGCAGACTGACGGGCGACTGGTGCATGCCGGCCGGCGTGACACTTGGCACACACGGTGTGCTTTCTTGTCTTTTCTCACTGTGACTCGTTGCTGTGCGAGCTGTAGTCCTTCCACCGCTTCGCGGAGGACCTTCTTTTTGTAGGTCCTTACACTAACCACGGATCCCTGACCCACTGCCGCCGGTGAATTATGAGGCGTGGTTTGCGGATTTATAAGGTTCCGACTGTTTATTTACGAAGGATAACTAGTACAGTTCCGTTATTCTGTCCTTGGACTCCGTTGGGCCAATGCCCCTAGGATCAACTAACTCTGTCAGTCAAGCCTTAGCACCCATTAATCCAAGACATGTCAGGGTTGTGAGCAGAAGCGTATTAAGTAGGTCCTGGCTTCGTCACCATACTGTAGGCAGAAAAATGTACATATTGCCACACTGGCTTCTTTTTATGTGAGTATTTTCTTGTAACTGACACGTTACACGTGTGACCTCTACGTTTCGTGCGCCGCGCCGGAATGTCGAACATTCTCGTATTTTTTTAGATTTTTCCGATAACCTTGAGCGTGCAACGAAAGCAGTTCAGCTTATTCTTAAACTAACGTGGCCGCGAGCGATAAGGCTGGAATCTTCGAGGCCACATGTGTAAATGCCGACACGCCTTACCGCTGATCAGACGACAGACGCGTGCTGGCCGCTTTCGCGGCACTTTGAGTGTCAGTTGGTTTTCTGGGCCCGATTTCACCCAATAAAGCTTTTGACCTTTATCGGCCGCGTTTTCGCTCCTTCACCGTCCCAACCACATGACATCTACACCGCATCGCAAACAAAATACTGACAAACACGTGAAGAATGCGGCAAGCCAGGCGATAAGCCGGGCCAACGTTTCCGGAATCATGATTCGATCTTTCTACCTACGGGGTGCACAAAATTAGGCTTTGTAGTTTTCTTAAAATTCAGCGCTTGCAGGAACGTGAAAACCGCCTTTGCAGATATGTTATGTATTCAGGAGGACACAAGGTGAGACAATAACTATCGCTGACAGCAAACCGTGATTAAACTTTGCAGTCGGATATCTCGGGGCACAGACATGCTAGAAGAATGTGCAGAAACGCGACTGCCTCCAATTTCTCAATATAAATATGCCCACTTGCTGCGCTAACTGAAAAGTTAATTATTCAATCTTAGTTTATTGGGTGGCTGACAGCCATAGTTACTGTCTGACTTTGTGTACCCCTCAATCATAACTTATCTGCAAAGGTGGTTCTCACGTACCTCCCAGCGTGGAATTTTAACAAAACCAAGAAACTTAACTTTGAAGACCCGGTATATCGAGCTCTTCTGTAGATGTACTTCACCGACAATACTACATATTTTACGCTGCAATGATGCACTCGCTCGATAATTTATACATGCGTCAGGATATAACCATTTCGCTCAGGATGAGTGAAAGTACGCGTGTACACCGCTTTAGTGATGACTGCTACGTTACGTCTTACCGCACTGCCACACTAGTTCTCTTTAACTCTTTTTTGTGGGTTCTGACTTGCCCTGTAAGTGCCTCTCTTTAACGAGATACGTGAACTCTCTTTGGAAATCATTGTACTCTCGTCGGGAAGTTTCGGGACCCAAAACAGCGTAGAATGGAAACTTGGGCTAGTTGAAATGCTTATATGATTGATGCCGCGCGAAAGACAAAGGCGTAAAAAAAACAGAGCGCACAGGACGAGCGCTGGAAAAGCGCTCGTCCTGTGCACTCTGTTTTTTACGTCTTCGTCTTTAGCGCTGCATCAATCACCCTAAAAGAGAGTTAACGTAACTCTTCAAAGAGAGTCATATATATGGCAAGATACAACTCCCTGAAAAGAGTAAAACATGCTCTTTATTATTATTTTTTTTATTACAGCGCATGTAACAACCGTATACACTTATCATTCCTTCCATATTTATTTCAGTTTAGGGTCATTGTCACCTACATATTTCACGAGTCGCCAATTTGTAGTTCGCAAATCGCAAAAGGCGTATGCTCTCCGAACCAGGATGCAACGAGCCACACAAGGCCCTCGCCTTGGCCCCACCGACCTCTCCCGCACAATGCCAACGTCCGATCGACTCTTGCTCTCGCGAATGAAGAGTGACTGGCGCTACGCCAAGACACACACGCACCTGTCACTTTCGGACGTTTCATAAGCGAGTGCGAAAAAAAAAAGGTTCCAGAACCCTCCGGGAGACGGCTGAACGCGGAGGTTCTCCGTACCTCGTCCGTGTAGCAGGCCACACCCCCCCTTTACACGTATTCCAGGCGTATACGGGCTGATGACCCGCATGCTGCGGCCGACATCGGGGCGGTTGGTCAACGGACGAAGACCTTGAGCGACTTTCGTCCGCCGCTGGGTCGGTAAACTCCATTTCCGCAGCCACGACCCCGATATCTATCACGCCCACTGTGATAGCGAAGAGAGAGGGAGAAATCGACAGAAGATTAACTTGGGGTGGTAGGCACACGTTGCTTTATAAAAGAAAATGCGGTAACAGCGTAACACACAGATGGTAATGGACGTTGAGTCAGAGGAAGAGGGGGAACACAGGAAAGGCAGTAAAGTGAACTATAAGCAGTCAGATTTTCTACCCTCCACGTGGGTAGGGGAATGAGGAAATAAAAGACAGGTAGGCAGCATAACTGCACTCAATTAACAGTTTATCAAGCGGGATTTTGCTTGAACACAGGAAATATTTGCTTTGCTTTATTCCTCACATCACGCTAAAAAAGACCACAAACAGTGATATTTTGATTTTCAACCATGGCAACAATATCGCTCGCTCATATGCACTGTGTCCCCATATTTGCCCAAACCGGTGTCTACAGTCAGAAATAAGAAAATTTTTGGATGTCTCCTTCTTCATCTATTTTACAATAAAAGCTGAGAAAATGTTTTTTCAAATGACTTTCTCATAATTCATGCTATAGTATAGTGTTAAGTCACTCAAAATATGTAACGACGAAATGAATGAATGAATGAATGAATGAATGAATGAATGAATGAATGAATGAATGAATGAATGAATGATCACATTCATTCATTTCTGTACTGAAAATTGTATTGGCTTTGACAAGATAACTAAAAGTCTCTTAAGGTTAAACATTGAATCGATTGATAAAAATTGCGCGGGATGAGGTGGAATACGATACCGGTACAGCTCTCTAAAATGAGTCAGCTGCTTGGTGAAGTCCGGGGCATTCAATGAGGACATGCAAAACGGTTAGATTTTCTTCACAGTGTATACATGTCGGTGGATCAGTGCCTGTGAGAAGGTGTTTATGTGTGGCATAAGTGTGGCCTATCCTGAGCCGTGCTATGGTGACTTCTGTGAATCTATTGAGTTTTTGTGGGACAACTTTTTATATTTAGTGAGTAAAACCCCTCTTGGTTCAATTATTTAAATCTATCTATGAACAAACCCATAAAATAGCAGATAATCACATTCGGTATGGGACAGCGGTCCAGTCAGTCTTGTTCATGGCATAAAAAAAAGCGGAGTCTAAATCAAGCCCTTAAAGAATATTTTTGTGTCCAAACCTACTTTGTTGCCCGAAAATAGCTCCCAGCTTCTTTTAACCAGAAAACTCAATTGTGGCCCTCTGTATATCAGTCGTGACCAAAGCCTGAGTTGAAATTCTGAGCAACATTTCCCAATAATAGCAGGCACCACGTATCCACGGAATAACACTTTCTATTGAAAAAAGAGCATTTTTTTTCGCTTCACCTGATACGCATGTCCAGTGGTCGCTTTGTTATCCCCTTATGCGCGTCAGTTGACGTGCTCGGGAACAGGAGAGACGTATTGAAATGCGCACCTTTGTTCCCCAATGAATAGACCACGATTCCATTTCTTCTCGCAATCGAATGTTCCAAATATAGCACGCTTGCTTAGTTCAACCTGCAGAGAGCACACTTTGTAGAGGTAGTACAGTAGCTGCTCTAAGAAATATGCTTTTCCCGTCATGCACTCTATACCAGTGACGTGTATGCACGTCATCTCGTTGAGGGCTGGTGCTAAATATTTATGATTCCTTCGCACACATACGAAGTGTCAAGTGTGTCTCGAATTTCAAAGACGCGCAACAGAGACCACGTTGGCGTTTGGAGATTGTCAAAGGAATGTCTAAAATGGGAATACCTGACACATTTATCATTGCTAAATGTGACCCAAAAGATGTTTATAAGTATCGGCTTTATTCGGGAATGTTTTCAGTTCCACATATGGATAGTGTTTGTGCGAGCTTGCTCTATTCCAACATCTCCATTTTCTTACTATTTCCGCTCGGCGTAGGGTCTCTTTTTGTCAATTCGTCTTCGCAGCACCGTCAAAACCACGCGTTTTTTCTCCGTACGCTAAAAATAACTGACTGCCTTTTTCAATACCACGCGAGCAGCCTATAAAGATCTACTGGCCTGAGATATAGCGCTGAGCTAAATGCGACGCACGAAGTGTCAAAGACATGTGCTGCTACTTCAAACCACGGAAACAAGCAGTCGACTGAACTCAAAAAAAAAGGAAAAATCTGGAAAATGGTGGCAAGCGAAGGTCGGCGTGTGGGTTCCTGACGTACCACTTTTCTTTCTGTCTTCCTTTCTTTTAAATACGAAGCATTCCTTTGCCGATCAAACGCACTTTGACTGTTTCTCTCTGTCTGCCTATCTACCCGCCTACGTCTGGACGCTCGCGTGGTCGTCTGCTTAACTTGGTATATACTAAAATTAGCATAGGAGGACACAAGTGTCTGACGAAGACGATTAACAGGTGATGACATGAATAACGTGACGTACTTGTCGCGTACGTCATGAAACCCCTTCCCTGAGTCACGTGGGATCCACACCCGTTTACCACGGACCCACGGAATGCGAGTATGCGGCACACAGGGTTGCCGTTGGTGGCTATTGCGCCAAATTGGCTACTTTTTGGACTCCGTTGGCGACGAAAATTTCCAGTTGGCGCCATGGCTCTTTTGGGCTTTTGTGGTTTTACGAATTCAAAATGGCTTTAATTGTTCATCAATAGTAAAGACTGTTGATAATACCGCTTCTGTTCTATTTGGCTAGAAATTTGGCGATAATATCAAATGACATGGCTACCTTGGCTACTTTTGGCGTGAGTTCTGACGCCTTTTCATGTCCACCCAACGGCAACCCTGGCGGCACACGTGGTTCACAGTTTAAACCAAACCCAGCAACGGCGAGAATATACTTAGAAAATCTTAACATGATAGCGTTCAAGGAACCTGTGTCCCAGGCAATCTAGATGGACGCAAACAATAAAGATCATGGTTACCACCGGGACTGAACGCAGGAATTCTACATAGAAATCAAGAGTTCTACCACAAAGCCACAGCAGGGGCTTGTAGCTGCTTCGGAAAAGACCCCTATACCGGTATCACGTCGGGGCACTGTCGATTGTGTGTGCAGTGTTGACTAGCCACTTTGATAGCACTGTAATAAACATTGCATATGTAATGCTGTAACTCAGAAAGCTAACGCCAAGCGGAGCTCCATGCTGGAGGATTACGTCAAGGACCACAACTAATCATAAGCACTGAAGAAGAACGGCTATTTGGGCGAGTTGGTTGAATTGCATGTTAATAGGAGTTGCAGCGCAAGCACGAAGGTGCTGAAGGAAAAGCGTAACGGAAGGCAAGGCGAGGAATGGAAAGCAAAGAGGGACAACACGACCGCTGACTACCAACTGGTTTATTTTTTTACAGCACACATGTACATATATAAACAGGTAAAATCTTTCGTCAAGCAAACGTCAGTAACGTGACATAGTTCGGGGGAGTGTCCGATAAAACAAGGTACAATGATAACAGGCTAACCCTTATCCAAAAGTGCGAATTCTTTTTCATGCAAAGCCACCGTACTATATTAGGAAATTTGATGACGATTGCGTGAGCCAGCCTTCGGTGGCTTTGCATGAAAAAGAATTCGCACTTTTGGATAAGGGTTAGCCTGTTATCATTGTACCTTGTTTTATCGGACACTCCCCCGAACTATGTCACGTTACTGACGTTTGCTTGACGAAAGATTTTACCTGTTTATATATGTACATGTGTGCTGTAAAAAAATAAACCAGTTGGTAGTCAGCGCTCGTGTTGTCCCTCTTTGCTTTCCATTCCTCGCCTTGCCTTGCGTTACGCTTTTCCTTCAGCACCTTCGTGCTTGCGCTGCAACTCCTATTAACATGTAATCATAAGCACCTCACTGCACAGCAGTGAGCACTTAGCTTCAGTAAAACAGAGGTGAAGTTTTCTAATGGGAGAACCAATCTTCCATAGGACCATGAGCTATGCTTTGCGCTTGTGAAGTCGACGTGCGTGGTATACTATCGATGTGCCCACAACTGCTCAAGTTACAAAAAGACGACTTCGATCCACCTTGAAACGCTTGGCTGAAAGCATGAAAAGAAGCTGCATAAGCAGCTACTCGCTGAGTGCTTCGCATGAAATTGATTACCGCAATGCGTCTGGGATCTGACGGATGTTCTTTTTCGTTCTTTCTACCTTTCTTCCACTTTTTCTTTAGGCCTTTCTTTGTTTTTCGTTTATCTTCTTTGCAATGTGCAATGCGTCCTCCTAACTGTTTCCTTCCTTGATGCCGGGCCGTCATCCACGTACTTAACAGCGCACCAATTCACCTCCTACAGGCAACAACGATTGTCATGCATTCTTATCCTTGCAGATACGAAGGGCGGTAACGTGAAATAACAAGGTCACCTGAATAACATACAGATTACTATATCAAAAACAGCTAATCGTCGACAAGCCCTCAATTAAGAGGACATCAGTTACTGGAAAACGACCCATACAAATACGCTCGTTGTCGGCGCCCATTCCGAGACAACATTTCGGCACGCTTGCCGGAGCCGACCTCTACGCATACGACACCGCCACAGAAATCTGTGAGTCATAGCAAGCTTCACCTAGAAAAAGGCCATATTTATGATCCGCGGAAAGAAGTTATGCCCGGAGTGATCACGTTCAGGCGGTTTCCATCACACCGACGCAACATGAACCACGTGACAGAGCTAGTTGGACTTCGTTAACAACCCGCACATCTCGTTTTGTGTTTAACGAAGCACATGATCAGACTGCCTCTTTGAATAAATGTCTAATCTGGCAACTCAGACTAGTTTAAAAGCTTGAGATAGCTCGTTCCTAAAGCCATCTCCTTGTCGGATCTTCATTATGCGCTGAGACAGCCTGTATTTGTTTGGAACGATGAACCTTTTTGCTTATTAACTTTAATGAACGACCTGTACAAACAGAGAACAAGGAAAAGTAGCTGCAGTTGTTCGCAAACAGTGTTACCTGAACGACTCCTGATGAAATCTGAGAACGTTTCGTAATATTCAGCAAATAATCAATCAACTCAGTTCACTTCCCATTTTAAGATACCAGTGAACAACCGCGAATGTTTGGGCTTGTCTACATTACAATGGATCTGCTCAGTGCCCGAAAAATGACCATTTATAATATGCACAAGCACATCGGCCCATGCAAAACGGATCTACACGTTGCAGTGCAATTGCTTTTCAGTATTCATGGTATGCATGAAGGCTAAAAAATGTTTTAAGTGTACAAAATCCAAGAGATTTCAAGCGATTCACCAAAGTACCAAAGCTTCAGGCTCATCTCCATATCCTTTGTCGCATCGTCTGGTCAGGTGTTCTGTGTTTCCAGCAAAACATGTTTGTCACACAGGCAAGAGAAACATAATGTGCAAATAAATCATAATGCCAATACTTCCTCTTAAAACTAAACTGCATGAACACATGTAAAGGTCTGGTAATTAAAGTTGATGGATGTGTAGTAGGGTGATATCATTGATAATATTTACACCATACTGCTGATCAAGTAAGCACCAAAGTTCCTAAATCACAGCTGTTTCGTGTCTTCAGCTGCGATAGAAAACATGATATGAAGATAGCACTGATAACTAAATCTCTACAAAGAATTCTATCCACGTTGGAGCCTTTCAGGAGTTGCTTTTGATTCGTTGTGGCGTTGCTAAGGGCGCATTCGAGCGTCATGTGAAACTTGAAACGACAAACAAAAGAAGTCAGCAGAGCTTGCAAACAGTTCAGATGTTTGAGGTTTACAGTTTCGGCCCCAACATCAACACAAACAACAAGAAATGAATCACCAACGGCAGACTCGAGGCCGGCAACAAGTCCTTGCAGGTCTTTCAAAATATGGAATGACAGGGTGTCAACAAGGTGTCCATTAGAAAATGTGTATAACAGACAGGTATAAGTAATATATTGCCATGGCACTGGCATAACTAATGACAGCTCGGGGCAGTGATCGGAGAAGAGAAGGACGAGGCGTTTTCAGCAAACAAACCTGTGCCTATCTAAGGTCTTGTGTGGTTTCCTTCATGACAAACTGGTGGAATAACTGCCAATTCCACTTAAAACTAAAATAGATGAATGTATCTGTAGGTTTGGCAATTAAGTTCGTTGGTTATATGATCATCTTTTTAGTGGTAATAGTTACAGTCAAATGCAACTGAAAAACTACTGAATTTCACAAATGGCAGTTGTTTCGTGGATTTAGCTATGACGGATAAATATGAGATAATGATATAAAAGTAGAACCTACGCAACGCCTTTTACCTAGCTGAGAACCTTTCAGCAGGAGTTGCTATGCGGCGGTTGCCATGTTACCCTGGGGCATTCGAGCGTCATGCGGAACTTGAAACGACAAACAGTGGAGCTCAAATGACCTAGCACACAATGCAGATGTTTGAGGTTTTCAGTTTCGGCAACAACACAAACAACAACAAAAGCAAACCAAGCATCCACTGCAAAAGCAAGGCCGGCAACAAGGCATCGCAGATTTTTCGAAAAGTGGAAAGACTGGGCGTCAGCAACGGCGAACAAAAATATGCGTCCACAGCAACACGATCCCACAGCAACAACATCCAAACACACCATGACAGGGTCTCGGTAAAATGCATCCACGAAGGGGAAAATGTTCTTTTCTTGCTGTCATGTTGGTGAGAGCTAGGCACCTTGTATGACGCGGGAAGGTATATGGACATTCTATAACGGCAAAGTCACCATAGGGCTCGAAAAGGCCCCGAGATCTATAGAATGGCATCGAATTCGCTCTATGCCGACGTGGTTGCTTGCTGTTGTGCTAAGAGGAAAGGCTTCCATTTGGCACGATTAAGTTTCGCTGACAGATTTGATGACCTGTCTTCCATACCGAAAGCACCAACCACTGCCTATGTTCCAATTCGATCCATGTCCAACCGATACGTATGGATGGCCAAACAAGCAATGTAGCTCTACTTACGTAGATTTTAACCCAACGCAACCATCCAGCATGTAAATACTGGAAAATAAAATTGAATTGAATTGAATTGATAGAAAACCACGCCGCATTCTTCTAACCCCGGATTGCATTGCCCAGACTCGCCTACACATCCGATATAATAGAGATATTTATGGCTTTCATGGGTAACCGAAGGAGATTGATTAAACAGGTGTACTTGGACTGGCCTGCACTCTGGCGCACTTACAAAAGGTGTCTATCTGCGAACTTATTAAAAATAGTTCTAAATTACTCGTATCTGGCGTGGTAGCGCAGTCGCTATAGCGTCCCGCTTCTGGGGTTATCTTCGATGGTTCGATGCCTACCGCGGCAGCTTCAATACGCTGTGAGTGGCATGCAGGAAAAAAAAACTATTCATCGAGCATTGAGCGCACGTTAAGAACACCCAAGCTGTCAAAGTTAATCGAAAACCCACGCTATTAGTCATAAGTATAACGCATGCGTTGGTACACAACGACTCCATCTTTTAAATCACTCTCTCATTTTTCTTAATTACATTCTCGGGCTCCTCCGCCTTGTGCAGTGTTCTATCACGAACTCTAAGACACGTACGTGAAGGACTATTATTAGCCAGACAAGCCTGGCCAGAAGACTGATCACGCACGCTTTGCTCTAATCTCAATTCCTCATTACATCATAG
>JALIZH010013195.1:0-33978 GCA_030522465.1 Rhipicephalus appendiculatus
AGTAGCGTGGAAGTATGCCGTTACGTAGAAGTGGTGTTAAACCACCCTTGGGGTTGAAGCTGTTATCGTGTTGCAGGTAGCACACGAGTCATCAACAAACTCGTAGCCGCGAGAATTTTACGAAACGGAGCAGTAACAGTAGAGTTGCACGCGCTCGATGATCAGAAGAGGCCCTCGCTTCTTTCACTCTTTTCCTTCGTTTAGCTCCGCTCGTTTCCTCGTCTTTGCTTCTGGCCGCGTGCTTGTCCTCACCGTTCGAAAAGAAAGAGCGGCGTGCGCGCGCGAATCTGTGGATCGACAAACAGGTTATTCGTGTGGATGACATACAGGATATTTTTACGGACACACTGTGCAACCGCTACGTCTCAGGCGTCATTACTGTCGCTGGAGACTTCTCAATGTAAAACACTTGAGCCCGTGCCTGCAATGGCTTCCGCAAGCCAGTGTATCCAGTCCTGCAAGTGCCGCATTCCTGCTTTTTCGCCTTTTTCTTTTTCTGCCGAAAATGCAGTTGGCGAACTTACCGTTTTGGCCCAGTTTTGATTCGCGTGACCCAGATTAAAATCTGTGCCTCTGCTCGAAGCGACTCGCAATTTTCAGAATTGGAACACTAAGGCCACAAGCGGTGTCAAAATTAGGTGTTTACTTCGGTATGTGCGGCCTCAGACAATCACTTCAACTGCCGACAGTTTCGGAGCGTCGGTCCAAAAGGTGTTTTCTAACTGGTGAAGACGTTCAGCGAGCTAGCTTACCGCAGTAATTGAACAGCAAGTTTCCTGCGGTGCTTTTCAAAACAATGGGAATTGCTTACTCCACTGCTTGGTTCGCAAACCGTAAATAAAAGTTGTCCCCACGAATGAAGTTCCTCGCCTGGTCGTTTTTGATAAACAAATGCCGCTCATGAATGGACTTAACATTTCGGAAAGGGGCAGCGCTTGTGAACACGGACTACAGGAAGGCACACGGACACAGACTCCGGAAGCGCTAGGGTCTGTGTGACTGTGTGCCTTCTTGTATTTCGTGTTCACAAGCACTTCACCTTTTGGAACGCAGTTTCCACTCGCCCAACAATCAACATTTTAAATAACTGAAGAAGCAGAGGCTGATCGCTGCAAAACCCACAAGCTCGTTGCACTTTAATTTTACAGCGAAAGCTGTTATGAGATCACAACAAGGGTCGTTTCTGCGCCGTAGTTGTCTGCCGCCGCCGGTGTGCGTAACCAATATCGCACGAAATAAGAAAGAAACGAAGTAAATAAAAAAACACCTATGACAGAACGGGAATCGAACACGGGTCTACTGCGTGGCAGCCCAGCACTCTACCACTGAGCTACCCCGCTGCTTGAAACTGCGGTGCAGACTGACCCTATGCTAGCTTCATGTCGGGTAAGGAATCGCGTTAATGTGTGTTGTAAAGCGTTTTAGAGCACTAAAGTAAGAACCAGGCGTCACGCAATGCGAATTGCGTAACGATTGGGTTGTTCAATGCTCCAACCCATTACTAAACCTGGGGCATAATTCTTCATCGTCGTCAGCCACAGCATCAACAAACTGCACATAATGCATCACAAGAGTGTAGCGGGTACCGCGCTTTTCCGCAGGATGACGAATAATGGCATAGTAGACGCTTCCCCAGTACACAAAAATTATGATGATTTATGGCGTAGTGGGTACCATGCAAATGGGCTTGTAATAGTTGCCCCAAGAAAGTTTTAAAAAAAGGTTCAGAAAGGCCGCTCTCCGAGCTTTCGCTGTGACTGTGCTGCGCGTTCCGCGCAGGCCTGGCGGTTTTTTTCGTGCGCGAGTGTCGTAATTGTCGTTGACTTTCTTGTTCTATTTTGCTCGCGGCGCATTTGTAGCGGCGGAATTGCTGTCTATGTATTGACTGAGAAACCGAAGTCACGGGTCATAATCAGTGAAATTTCAAGCAGTGCGTGCGCCTTAAAAGAGACAATTGTTTAAGCCCAGATCTCCCGAAAAAGAAAGCCACAGGTGTTTCTATATAATATTTCGACTGTTTCCGCGCCACAAAACTGCTTCGTACATGCAGAAATGATTGCCGCCACCTGATGTACGCGCCAATATCGTTTGTTTGCAATGTTCAAGCGTATGGATGGCCCTTTCAATGTCGTTCTACATCACTCACGAGATCGGCTAGCAATACATAAGACTGAATTGCAAAAATGAATATTATATTACAGGTGCCTTTTCAACGCAAGCATAAACCAGTCAGAAGAAATCGATTTTAGTCCAAGAAACCCAGCCTACAGAGACATGTTAACCAAAGACCTTGTTATGAATGTTTACCGAGATGGCCAATGGGGATCCTTCAGACAGACGCGCCCATTGAAACGTAAGTTACACATGGAAACTTCGGCCTGCGAAGGCATAATGTCTTCGTTGTAACCTACGGTGTTTCATACTACAAGTGCTCTGAAATGCGCTGAATATTGTCGCACCAGGGACTCTGTGAGTGGGAAGTGGTTAAGGGCTAGCTTCGAGCCACAGTTCCTCAATTACCGCTATAGAAGCGGAAAGCGAGACCCCCCTAATAGATTCGCTATTTCTGCGAGAATCACACTGATTCGCCAGTCATACGAGCACGTGCGAATGTAAGTTTGCCGCCTTTCGGTAAATTACCACCGTTAAAAATCTTGAAGCAGTCTTTAATGTCCAGCAAAGCTCGAAGAACCCAGTAAGGCGTGGTAGAGCTGCACAGTCAGCATCATAACGCGTTGTGGTCAAATTGAAGGACCGTGAATACAATTCCTACACTATTATTAGCTTTAACGCAACCACGTTTCAGATTAAATGAATGCCCCTGTTACTTGACATGACACCGATACAGCAGAGATTAGTCGCCTTTAGAGTAAGGTGCTCTATGGGCGCGGAATTTTTTATACTCTTAATCAAAGAGCAGGGAAAACTTGTCAGTCCTGGCGATCTAGTATATTGATTTGCACGGAGCATAAGGCAAAAACGAGAAGTTTATCCGTGAACGAATAAGGTAGGCAATGTCAAAGCCACGAGCATGCAGCCGCTTATTGTTCGCGCTTTAGTGAAACCAGCCCGCACTTATTTTCCGATAGCATTTGATATAACGATAATAACTGCTGATGTTTGAGGTCACAAAACCAAGATATGTTCATAAAAGACGCCGTAGTGGAGGGCTTGGGAAGTTTCGAAGTACACGTGAATCTAAGTAATGGGCCTCTAGCATTTCGCCTCCTTCGAAATACGGTGGCCGCGTCCGGGATGCTATCCCACAACCTGGGGCTGATAAGATTAAAAAAAAAAAAAAAACTTTCAGGGATGTTATGCAGGATTCGCCGTGTTTCGCTTTTGCCAAACTTTCACCAGTTTCCTGGAGAACAGCCGATGAGCAAGCATAACATGGAAAACAATGTGCGATTAATGTCGAGATTAAGCTGCACAGGTTAACTAGAGCGGGCGCTAACAGCGCACCTTGATGGCTTCATACACAGGAGGCTGCCCAATACAACGTGTCAACGCACCTTATCACCCTGTAAATGTCTGAAAAGAGCAATACCTTGAAAGACTCGGGACATATCGGCACACTTGCCGCAAGCCGAACATCACGCTTTTATGGCGCAGCTCTGAGGCACCCGCTCCTGCGTTGAACAGCGTCGCCATCGCCGTTGCTGAAGCCGTTACCGTGGCCGTCGATGGCGTAACCGATAGAGTTGCAACAACAAAATGAGAAAAAAAATACCCGTGATCGAATAGGATTTCAACCCCCCGCACTCGGCGTGGCAGACGAGTGTTCTGCAGCAGAGCTATGCTGGTGCGTAAAAATCTTTTGCGAAAAGACCCTATACAGGAGACAGAGTGCATAGCACATTGTACTGTGACGGAGTAGAAAACACCGAATGAAAGAACACGTTGTAAGAAAAAAGCAATTACTGCAGCATCAGTAACCACTATGTTATCCACTAAAATGCTAAGTGACTCGTTATCCTTTTTCGACATGTGACGCCAAAATTTGTCAGGAGACGTCGTCATGAACTCTGTCAGTGTTTCCTTGTAATATCTGTTTTTGGCTTCAGTAATAGGGTGTGTTCAGATAAGAACGTCGGTGCATGTCCGCCGACCCCCTTTAATTTCGCCGAAAAAAATATATTTTGTTTTCCGAGTCCCCATGACCACAAAACCACTTTTTGGTTTCGCGAGAAAAAATTTCAACTTCTTTAAAAAAATTCACAAGTGTCCACTGAGCCGCCACCGCCTCTTTCGAATTTCGCGAAAATGGGATTTCGATGAGACGCTACAAAAACGCTATTGTAGCTGTAGGTCCGAAAAGTTTTCTCCACATACTAAGGGTAGCTTGCGTTGAGAAAAAATTATTACTTTGCAGTTCTGATGTTGTTCTGTGAAGAAAAAAATCGCGAAATCGACACAAAGCTCAATAATGCTCACATTTAAGATTTTTTCCTCCGCAAGTATAAACCCCAGACTTCCCAAAGTTTCTAAAAACATTTCCCTATGTTTGGTAAACAAGTGTGCTTAACGAAATACCTGAGAGTGGCTTCAAACGTTAACCAGAAATGTTCAACTGAGGACATGTCCCTCAAAATGCAATATTTTGAAGATCATTTAAAAAAAAAAACACCATCTTCGATTTTCTTTAAACTCTCCAGAATTGAAGCCAAGCACGTGTTCTAACTTAATCTGTAAAAACATGTTGCATTATTTTTGTGAGGTCGGAACTACGAAGCACGAAATGTGGCCAAACTGACGCATAGTGAGTAACCACAACATTGAGCGAGCATGGAGCAATAGTTGCCATTATCGTTATTTTTAGGTCTCGAATGTCTTCTGTGGATTGACGGATTGTCAGGTATAAAACAGGAACAATTGCTTTTGAAGAGGAAATTACTACATTTTTTACGCAAATCACAAAAACTTTACACGGGTCCCAGCCAGTGAGCATGCCGCGGTAATGAGTCGCACTCTTCGCAGGAATCGCTTTCAAAATTTTTCGCGCATGTGAGCCTGCGTACGCCTCATAAAGGAGGTGGCTGGAGAGGATTTACCGCTGAATATTTCTCGCTTCCCGTGGCACGTCGGTAATGTGGTAACGCAGACGGTGCGTGTCGGCACAAGCAGCCCGACCGCGCAATAGTTGGAGCAATAGTTGCCATTATCGTTATTTTTAGGTCCTGAATGTCATCTGTTGTGCTCGAGGGACAACAGCTTGACAGATAAAACCAAAGAGTTGCCTTAAAGGGCAAATTTGATCATTTGCGTGCGTGCACGCGTCGTAGTTTTGGTCCTGGCGTAAGGACTAACCGCAAGATTTCTAGAAATGTAGTCAATCGAGCTCTCGGAAGGAACTGTTTATTTACCCCTATTGCATACACAGGGAGTCATAGTCACAAGTCATAGTCAGACAAGTTAGACAGTCACAAACGTCACTGAAGCACTCGTGCGTATCTTGCTCCTGGTGAAGCAACCTTGTGCACACAACGCATTTCGGCCTCAAGGAGGAGAACATGGTGAGCTCGATCCCTGTGTCAGGGTGAGCCGCTGTCGACGAAATGTTTCGCGAATGGACCTGGTCATCAGCCGTTTTGAAACGTACTCTTTTTTTCCTTTACAACTAATTGCAATGAAATCTTTCTTGTTTGGGCTTTGTTGGGTGGAGTGGAGCTCATCGTCAGTATAGTATTTCATTGCTGCCTGTATGTTTTCTGGCTTCAGCTTCGATCTGGTGTAGAGGTTCGGATTTGACCACGTCCGGGTGTCTGTATTTTCTGGATTTCCGAATGAGGCGCCGAGTTGCGGATGGAATCATTTGTTGAATCTCTTGATGAGAAAGGTTCACAGGGAGCAATGTCAGGAGGCGGTAGCGTTCATAGTATGATTCGCAGGTATCGAATATGTGCTTTAGGTTGCGCAGCCACTCGCGACACGTGTTGCAGGTTTCAGCTGAAGGACGTGGTTCCTCTGTAGTACCGTACGCTACTGTAAGGACAGCAGAAATTGTCCTGGAGATAGCGCCCTCGATCTCCGCTCTCTTACGCTTGGCGTAAGACACTCCGCATTGTGCTTTCACTTTCGCCGGAATTTTCAGGGTTGTCACGTCGGTTGTCTTAACGAGTACGTTTAGCTCTTCGACAACAATTTGTTCGGGGACAAAATTTGCGTTAGACTGAGATGCATGTGGAGACTCTACGGCGATCTGTTTCAAGCGGCTGAAACAGCTCTGGCACAGAATGTCGGTTTCTCTGATGGATGAGGCTTTTTCTGGCATGCGCTTCCTTAGTAAGGCGACATTCAAATCTTTCACACATCGAAAGTTCCGCTTGTAGGCAATCTTCTTCGTATGCCTCTTTGGGTAGTCAGCGCAAAACGCTCGCTCTGAGCTCCACAACGTGGCCATCAATATCAGGGGAGTGTAATACGCGCACGCGTACTCACGTTCGTTCACCAGCAGAGGACTGCCGGGTTGTCGACGAGGAACGGAAGTGAAAGCCGACGTTCTCTTATTACTTCGGCCTTTCTTTAGCGAGTTGAGCTGTTTCTTGTTTATGTTCTTTTTTTCGGGAGCGGGTGAGCGCGGTCGCGCTGCAGAAGGACCGCTTTTGCCGACACGCACCATCTGTGTTATCACATTACCGTCGTGCCACGGGAAGCGAGAAATATCCAGCGGTGGATCCTCTCCAGCCACCTCCTTTATGATGCGTACTCAGGCTCACATGCGCGAAAAATTTTGAAAGCGATTCCCTGCGAAGAGTGCGACTCATTACCGCGGCATGCTCAGTGGCTGGGACCCGTGTAAAGTTTTTGTGATTTGCGTAAAAAAATGTAGTAATAATTTCGTCTTCAAAAGCAACTGTTCCTGTTTTATACCTGACAATACGTCAATCCACAGAAGACATTCGAGACCTAAAAATAACGATAATGGCAACTATTGCTCCATGCTCGCTCAATGTTGTGGTTACTCACTATACGTCAGTTTGGCCACATTTCGTGCTTCGTAGTTCCGACCTCACAAAAATAATGCAACATGTTTTTACAGATTAAGTTAGAACACGTGCTTGGCTTCAATTCGGGAGAGTTTAAAGAAAATCGAAGATGGTGTTTTTTTTTTTTTTTAAATGATCTTCAAAATATTGCATTTTTGAGGGGACATGTCCTCAGTTGAACATTTCTGGTTAACGTTTGAAGCCACTCTCAGGTATTTCGTTAAGCAAACTTGTTTACCAAACATAGGGCAATATTTTTAGAAACTTTGGGAAGTCTGGCGTTTATACTTGCGGAGGAAAAAAAATCTTAAATGTGAGCATTATTGAGCTTTGTGTCGATTTCGCGATTTTTTTTCTTCACAGAACAACATCAGAACTGCAAATTAATAATTTTTTCTCAACGCAAACTACCCTTAGTATGTGGAGAAAACTTTTCGGACCTACAGCTACAATAGCGTTTTTGTAGCGTCTCATCGAATTCCCATTTTCGCGAAATTCGAAAGAGGCGGTGGCGGCTCAGTGGACACTTGTGAATTTTTTTTAAAGAAGTTGAAATTTTTTTCTCGCGAAACCAAAGGTGGTTTTGTGGTTATGGGGACTCGGAAAACAAAATATATTTTTTTTCGGCGAAATTAAAGGGGGTCGGCGGACATGCACCGACGTTATCTGAACACACCCAATAATAGAACGTAGTAGCGAAGGCAAATCAGCTACTTTGCGCAGTCTTTAGTAACTTTCCGTCTGTGGCGGCTTATTCGGCGCTTCAGTTGGATTATTTCGCTGCTTATCCATGGGTTCCGCTTAGCTTTCCTTCTTTTCCGAAGCGGTATGGAATTTTGGATACAATGGAGGACAATACGCTTAAACGGTTCCCACACTGCATTGACATTAGCTTCAGAATCACAACAGGCCAGAGCAAATGACAGGTAGTCAATGTCATCGGCCTCAAAAATCTTGGGAACATTTGTAATCGCCTCTTGATGTCTTGACATTCTTTCGTTATGTGTGATTTGGACAAAGACCTCTTCATGATCTGAGATACCCTTATCAACTGACACTTCGAACTGGTCAAATCGCCCGTCAAGGAATACAAGATCCAAAATAGGTGCACTTTCCCCCCGATTTGCGGTTGCTTTGGCGAACAACTTGTGAAAGGTCATGGGTGAATGCAATGTGCAGGAGTAAATCGCAGTGTGCCTGTTCCTGACACTCTGTTGTAAACATGTCCCAGTTTATTGCAGGTAAATTGAAATCACCGGTTAGGAACAGCCGGCAGTTGCGCTTTTTGTTTGCTTCTAAGTAGCCCTTTATCGATTCTAAGAATGAGAGAGGTGAGTTTGGTGGCCGGTACAATGTACTGAGAAGAGCCGGTGACGTTCCAATAGGCATTTCACACCGAACACTTTCGTGTCCTGCGATACCGTTTAGTGTTTGGGATTCAATAGCTTCTTTCATTATAACTGCAACGCCGCCTCCTGTAGATGTCGATCCCAACGCACTGTCTTGTATCCTGGATGTATTATCTCGTTATCTTGAATTTCTGAACGCAACCATGTCTCAACAATTGTAACAACATGAGGATTGAGCAAAATGTATTCCAAGTCTGCGGTCTTATTGACGATGCTTCCAGCAATAAAGTTGACTAGCTGGAATTCCTGATGCACTCTCCATTTCGTTCAATGCTAGCTTGCTGCTGACCGCGTGCTGTTACTATGCCTGACTTTGACTAGACGGTTTTTTCGTCGTCCCAACTGTAGACATCAGCATCGATGAACAGTTAATCACAATCAAGACGTGCACGCTGTCCTCGCTTTCGTTCATCCTGCGTAGAATTCCAGAGAAGCTTGCGTTGGGGAACTGTTTCCTTGCTGTTGTTATCAGCAATAGATATACTAGTTCCCTTCAGTTTTTTTGCGGTTCTTACATACTTTTGATTTTTTCTCTGGAATCGTAAAGCTTCAGAATAATAGGTCGCGGCTTTCTGTGACGCTTCCCGATCCTGTGTATTCGTTCAACTGTGTGCAGTGTTACATTCAGTTGATTACCAAATAAGTCGGTTAGCACCTTTGTAGATAGTTCTGCTGTTTCTTTTTCGCCCTCCGGAATACCGAAAACCATGAGGTTATTTCGTCGGCTTCTGTCTTCAAGCAACACAAGCCTACCGTGCAGCGTTCTTATAGTCGCGGTCAGGATTTTGTCTTATTCAACTCGGCTATCACAGTGCATTCACCTTTAACAACATGTACCGCTTTCTACACTTCTTTTATTCTTTCGCCCAACGCTGCTAAATCACTTTTGATGGCCTGTTGCCCGTCAAGCAGTCTAAAGCGCTGGTGTATTAGGATGGACTCGTTTCAATGTCACCAGATAGCAACACACATGGAGAAGCGAATGACAAGTAAAGCACTTTGGGGCACGGCAGCACTACAATGAAGCGATTGTCGTTCTTGTAACCATAGTACGAATAGAAACCAACCCATTCAAATAACAGAAGACGAGTTGCAGGTGACATGGCTTCTGCGGTGCCACTGTGCCTACTGATGAAGGCTGGTGAATCCGCTGCTGAGGGGGGCCTTCTTTGGACACATCATTGGGCGCATTCACAAAAAAAGGAAAAAAAAACAGAACATTGCAAAGTACAACGTAAGCGCAGCATTGCTTTTTGTTGCGCAAATTATCTAAGCCATGCTATACTTAAAGGTCTCGGACATGGATCCGCTGACGCGACCCAAATTGAACGGTGATGAGTAATGGTCCAGTAATTTGAGTATTTCCAGACTTCTGTAAATGACTCTGCTTCTTCCCATGACTGTGCTTTTTTTGCGTGATAGCAATAAGCGCTGTGATGTTAGGAAAAAAAATATCAACGAGTGAGGACAGTGAGGATAGTCACGAGCTTTTCTTTTCATGAAGCAATAAAAATTCATCTTCTATCGTTTGTTCCTTGAAATGTGGGTAATCGATAATTGCTCTTTTTTCATGTCTTTCGCGTAATTTGCCTAAGCAGGCAATCCGCATTATTAAACACACTACTAAGCTAAAATATCTGGAAGCTGTGCAAGCAGCTCCTATGCGGATATTTACTTAGTCCAGGCAATCAAAGTGGCTGCGATAATTCCCCCTGTCTCTTCTAGGTGGTACTCCGAAAATTCCCACGAAGTATGCTTGTATCGGCATCGAGACAATTGGTGACTTGTCAAGCCTGCAATGGTACGTGTCA
The DNA here is from genome assembly GCA_030522465.1 of Rhipicephalus appendiculatus. NCBI lineage: Eukaryota > Metazoa > Arthropoda > Arachnida > Ixodida > Ixodidae > Rhipicephalus > Rhipicephalus appendiculatus. The sequence continues at coordinate 10,210 of JALIZH010013195.1, forward strand.
CCGCTCAGCTACGCTCTTTCCTCCCTTTCATCTGCGAAGGAAATGTGTACAGTATACTACGCTGCGCTCAACTTCCGGGACGTCATGCTCACCACTGGGAAGCTTTCGTCCGATGCTTTGCCGGGTAAGTATTCTTGAAACGCAGTTTCATGGTCTACAATATCCCCTCTTTTTGCAGTTACAAAAGTTGGTCTCAACCACGATGCGAGTATATTGTAGCCTTGGCAGGGTATTAGATACGTACACATTGAAAGGTTCCTCATTTTCGTGGCATATGTGTAGCAGTCAACACTCGCTTAATAATTTTTTCTTCTTTTTTTCCTTCTTTATTTGTTTCCATTTGAACCGTCGTTACAGAGTGGGAGGAACCAAGATGAAAGCTGCTATAGGCAGCTTCAGAAACTCTTCGCCCCTGTTATATGGCACCCAATCACAATTGAATTACGACAACCGTTTAAGAAACAAGTATCAAGAGACAATTAGGAAGCTCGTGCGAGCCGAGTTCTAAACATATAATTCTGTCACAGATTACCGTACATACAGACCAAATAAATCGTTTGTACTTATAAGCAATATTTCCAAGCGATAAAGTAAAAAAAAACTCAAGAGAAACACTAGTTTCATTCAGAGACAGTTCATTATATTTCTAGTCCACTAAAAAACCGGGAAGTGTGGTCACTGCGTTTCTGGGGCCGAATTCACAAAGCTTTCTCTTGCCTACGCAGTTTCTTAGCCAAGAATTCTCGTATCTCGAGGGAGTGCGATAGCAATGGCACGAATTTAACTTACGCGTGACTTTTGAGGGCAAGGAGGCAATGCGAAAGCCGATGAAACGACAAGGAAAGAAAGAAGTGCGCGCCGATAATAGCAAGGCAGCACGCAAAGCATCTACCATCGAGAGTATACGATGATAACCCATGTCTTTTCGCAGCATCTCAGCTTCCAGTTCCGGGCGTCTGCTACAGCGCTTACGCACCGCCGCGTTGCAGCAAGCGTCCGCGGGGCCGGAACAAAGCCAAGCGCTCGCGTTTGATGAATGACCTTATGTAGCTTGTTGCTCGGTGGCGTTAAGCAAGAATCCGTGCGCTATCTCGTCAACTGTAGGTGACGCACTGCTCCTATGAAAGCGCACATAAATTGATACATTGAAGGTTTGAAGATGTGACCCAAAAGTCTCCCCCCTTCGTGCAATAGTATAGTTTTATTCATGAAGCTACGATGGCACTCAACTTAGGAGGCGTGTTCAAGCACGGTAAGGTGGTGACCATTAGGGTGTTTTTTAGCTAGACGTAAAAGGTTGGATTTCTTACAAAGGTCTTGGCAAAAGACATAGGAGCGGCTTTCGAGCCTACGTAGAAACTGTTCAGTAATATAAAGCAGCAGTAAGAGAGAGGTATCATGAGCGTATCTTGTCGCAGGTTCAATTCATCGCCGCATTTTGACAGGGCCAGAATAAAAGAAGAGTCGTACGCTTAGATATGTGAACACGTAAAACGAGAAAGTTTCGTCGGGCAGTTTATACGTGCTTATACTTTTCAGAAAACAATGCGCTGCAGGTCACTTCATTTTTTGCAACGTTTGCGTGAGCAAACAAATAAAACAAGCAACGTTGCGTCTCGGCCTGAAGTGACATGATCACACGTGCCTCGTGAATCGAGGCGCGCGTGCTACGCGTTTAGCAAGGAAAAAGACAGCGTTTGCGTGTGTCTCACATCGTTTTTTTCGAAGAGTGATAACGAATCGATAGAGAAGAACGTTAGGAAAAAGATCCGCTGGCGCAGCAGACGTCATGGCAAGCTTCCACAGAACGGCACCGGTTGCTTGGAGAGCATAAAAGATTTGTTCGCGTTACTTACTAACGTGTATGGGAGCGAAAGCTACACAAAAGCGAGCGAGAATATGACCGGGCTTATATATGAGAATAGAAGGAAATTAAGTAGTGATCTGATTAGTGAAAGTTTATTTAAACGACGATAATCGAAACAAACCGAGTATTGATTGAATGAAAGTGACATTAGTGACAGTTAATTAGCGATAGTTGATTAGTGAATATCATACGTCAATGTGAAATACACAGTCATGTATTTACACTCGATGGATTTCGCCTTCGAGTGGCCTCAGGCGAATTCATTACGAATTCCGAGCCTTTATTTTTTTTATCGAGTTTTGCCGGACGTTTTGCGTTAGGCGTATTTCTAACGAAAGGAGATATATGAACAATTACGTTAGCACTACAGTAGCCAACTCTCATCTCAAGCGCTGCCGCGGTAGTCTAATGGTTACAGCGACCGACTACAATGCAGGAGGCACTGAGTTCGATTCGCAGTGTCGCCAAGAACCCACGATTTTTCATTTTTATTTGTTTTTATGAAACAGCAGGTTGCACGGCCTGTAGTTATGTGTTGCAGGCACTCTTATCTTGAGAAGGTGCCCTTTCCGTTCTCTTCTTTGACTCCCCTTTCGAACAAAAAGCGCTGTGGCATGCTCCCTCGTGGATTTCAGAAATAAGAGTTTTTTTTTTTCTTCTAACCACTACTACCGCAAGAGCGCCCAGTTCTGAAACCTAATTATGATACATTGGCAATTACTTTTGACGTCTCTGGCTATTCGAGGACTAGTCAAGATATCACGATGTTTTCGAGAAAATCTAGACACACGCGGTGACCTAACTGCTTGCGACCAAGATTACGGCCTTTGTCGGGACACGTTTTCGTGCTAGTTGGGTGGGATTCATTACACGCAACAGCGCAAAACGGCAGGGCAGGGGCGAACAGTAAATACACACAGTACTGTGTTTGCGTCTTCTCTCTCGGTCTCTGTCGTGTTGCGCACCTCCGTGTAATTCCTCTGCGAATGCTTATAAATAATTCTAGCAGGCTATGGAGTCCCAAGCGAAACAGCCTGGGAAAAGATTGCGGCAAATTCATTTGAGTCAGAGACGGCTACTCTTCTCTTGGTGACTGCACGGGAATGTTACACCCAAATTTATTTTTGATCAACAGCAGTTACAGTACGGATGACATGTGTACAGACAAAATCCGCGTATTTAGTTTGACTAGGTTTCTGCCCTTAATAGCAATTGGCAGCAGGTATGACAATATGCAAAAATACCACGCACATATATACAAGTATATGTACAGCCACGGGCGAATGCTTGGTTATGCTGGTTGAAACTGAATACTTGAAATCCACATATTCGACAAGCACAATGTGTAGAAGCAATGTTATACAGAGGAGCTGTGCTATAAACTTATTTTTGCTGGTTTGTTCCATATTTCCCAACTTCTTGCTCACGACTGTTCGTTGTAAAATGAAACACCTTATTCATTCTTGCGCAGTAGGAAACATACTTGAGAAATATAAATAGGACAAAGAAAGTCAGCAAAGTTCTTATCAAACTTACACTAAATGAAAAGCATTCATTCTCTCTCTCTCTCTCTCCACACACACACACACACACTCAAACACACACACACACACACACACACACACAGCATAGTTCGTTGCTTCCCACTCTCATGCAATTTTTATTCATCTGCATGGGTTGACAGCCCACGACAAAATATGAGAGAGCCCCTCACAATGTTATGCTAGACGAGGGCAGTGTATCACAATATGGGGCATGTCTGCAAGATCACACAAAGTTCATTTACATAGTTCGGCTCATTCTCCACACACAATAACAAGCAATGTTAGGTGACATGGACTGAAAAATTGGCACAGCTCAGACAAATATCGGATAATACATAAATGAAACAATTCGCTGCTACTAAGGTCCTCGGCGCATGCAAACAATGCTGCTGTTGGCATATCAAGACCCACTGCTTTTCCTGAAAACACTACTCACAACGTTTTCAAAGTCTGGACATCTGCAGAGTTCCCATACAGTAGTCTATTATTTTGCTTGGAAAAATTTCAGTGCACTGCTGGGTAAGGACTCTTTGTAATGTATGTGACGTGATGCTTCAGTACCCTGCATGTTTATCTTGCGGCTGGCCTCAGCTGCAATGTCGTGAGCACAAATTTACAGAATCACAGTCTATAATGTGCCACTACAATGCAATTGTGTTTCAGGTGCATAAATCAAGGACCGCAATAAAAAAAACTTAAGAACGTTTATCTTGAACAGTTTACAGAATGTTAAATACATTTACATGGAGCTTTGACAGCTTATCTGATTATAGTAGTAATGATAATAAGCACATCGTTACTTCCAGCTTCAAATTTGTTGGAAGTCGCCAGCTTCAAGACTAGAGCACACCAGCAGCACTCTTATGGCCAAACCATGGTACAGATGCATCAAAAGAGAGAAGTAAATGCATGGTATAGTTACACACCAAATGCAATGAGCACTTTCAGCAGTAATATGAGGAAAGCTGCATAGGTGATAAACAGTTGGCAGAGTATACAATTACATTAGGGAAGAAACGTATGGCAGCAAACACAGTGTAAAAAACGGTTAAAACTTACACAGTACAAACAGAGAGGTCAACTGTTCAAGAGGACTAGAGGCAACGGGATAACATTACACAGGTGCTAAAGCCTGGTGTTGGATATACTAGGAATAGCGACAATCCTCGTCCACCTAAATAATCCATGGCGAAGTTCTTTCCAGAGCATATACACACATGAAATCGTGCTTGCTATACTAATGTATCCTGAAGGAATATATCGACCAAGTGAAAAATTACCCGATTCAATGGCCTGAATTTTCCACTACCAAACATGAAAACACGATTTTGGTTGTCGACCATGGCTGCAGTTTCCCATGGCAGTGAAATGCAGTGACACGCAGGCACTTTGATTTACGTGCATGATAAAAATTTCAGGTAGCTCACATCAATTTGCGCACTACCACTACAGTGTGTTTTACATTAATGTCATGATTTCGTACATTAAGTAAAGAATTTAATTCCTTTTAAATGCTAAGGTGCAAACGAACGGCTGAATGATGCAGTGCTCAGAAACTAAACTGCAGCTGTGCAGATTGTCACCATACAATGTAAACTGCCATCACAATGTATTCTTTTTGTCGACGTGCGTTTTGAACAGCGGGACACAGTCACTGGTAGACTTTCTTTACTGGTTGGTCTTCTGCGCTCTGTTCGAGATACACTGTACATGACCATGGGGCACCTGATCCCATGATACTGCTGGAACATAGAAAAATGCAGATGATTGTTACAACCGTGCTTATGTGTAAGAGTATAAAGTTGATAAACATGCGCGAACTATAGCTGTCGTAATTTTAGGAGCTGATGACAAGTATGAAGTACCAATAGAAAAGAAGAAAAAAAGTCTCATCATGGAGACATAAATAATGAAGACTGAAAAATTATTTTACAATACAAATGCATAACTACGATGTTCATATTGATGGGAACGAACTTCTGCCTAAAAGTGAGGCATATAAGTCAATAAATTACATTCTATTTCGACTTCAAACTAAGTGCAAGAAGCCAACCAAAAGTGAGTTTACTATGTTATTCATGTTACGCTATGCTAGAATACAACAGGTAATGTTCTTAACTTCAAAATTATGTAACATAACCACCTCATCATGCAGAGCGCAGGAGCAATTTTGCAGACTAGAAAGCACAAATCATTTGTGGATTATAAGTGGGCTTGTTGCCCGCAGCTATTTTTTTCCTAATGAAGCACACTTTAAAAAAATGCACTTCATTAGGAATCGTAAGCAACAAACACACTCATTATCCGCAAATTCATGCTAATGGGCTCTTACGGCTGTCACAAACACTCACCATGATTATTATTGATGTCAGTACCATGCCGGACGGATAGGCTGTGTCCTGCCCAGAACACCAAAGGTGCGCTCTGACTTTTCTTGCACGGGTGGCGGCTGCACTGTACTGCTGCTCAGCTAGGCCAGCCACAGGCAGCAGGGAGAGCATCCATGGCTTTCAGGCATACCGAGAGTCACCTTTAAAGATCAACAAGCGTGTACTTGGGTCACATATGATTTGTAGAACTCAACGCATCACTATGTAATTGTGCTAAGAACATGTAAGGCAGAAATAGAACATGCTACAACAATGAAAAAAAAGACAAGCTATGTAAGGTAAAATGCGCATTTACTGCCCTTGTGTGGCCTGAGGCTTGAACTATTGGCGAGTTTCTTTGAGAGAACAGAAGTAGGGGTGTCGTGCAGTGAGGAGTGAAGGCCAAAGCACTAAGAGCAGGGCCACTCGATCTGTCACTGGAATGCGGCAAGAGTCTGGAGAGCAGGTGAGAGGTTGACGAGTGGGTAGAAATATACCATGTGACCAAAATATACGAAGGCCCGGCACTCTCTACTGGAGGGAGGCGAAAAACGCCTCAAATCTCTCAGTCCCTTGTTTGCCTTAGTTACATGTTTGTGCGCATCCAGCAAACGTAGCAGTGTACACTTCGTAGTGTCAAACATTACAGATCTCAGTCTACACATGGTTGCTACACTTGCTGCCGCGCTCACTGGCTAAAGCAAAATTAAAACAAATACAGAGAATGTGACGTTTAAAAGTCACGTGACTCTCGTCGTACTGCGCCTACTCCACTTTTCAGGCCACAGCACTACATACTGCTCCTGCCTGCTCTCAGAGCAGCAAAAGCGCTCTCTCTCTCTATCGCTGGATGACAGTGCTCTCACTCCTGTTCAACCACTGAAACCCGCCAGCTCTGAAGAGAGCACTTTCAGCGTACTTTTGAGTGCTGCTGTTCTTCCCTTGGAATTTGCCATATAGCTCTTTCTCCCTACAAGTTTTGAACAGCCAAGCGACTTTCACTCACTTGCTATTTCCATACAGAGCACTTGAACCACTGAGCAAGTTACAGCTCAGGAGCTCTATAAGTAATCAAAGTATTTGTGATATTTCAAAATCAGATGCGTTTCAGTCTCACATGTATGGAGTTAAATTCATAAGCTGCAGACTTCAGACTTTCGACGTTGTCCGTTATCTTGCAGTTTGCTTCCTCTTAAGAGTCTAATTGGCATCGCTGTGTGAGTATACAGGCATCCACTGTTAGCAACGGTATTTGGGTTCTCAATGTGTGCACATTAAGTGGTGTTTACTTCACCATCTGCTCTTAAAAAATAACTAACCTAGCAACCAACCATGAAGCAGTTTTGTGCCCTCGAAGCTCCCCGGCAGAGCACAGTCCATCCAGATGAGGCTGCCACTTCAAGGTCTGCTGTACGATGACACCCCCACCATTGCAAAATACTTGCACGTTTGGGGAGCACAAGTCCTTCCTATTTCTGTACGGGTGCTCCAAGTCATGAGGAGGCTTGTTTTGTCAGTGCGTGCAATCGATGTATCCCAGGACCTTGGGAAAATCGGCAATCTGTGAAGAGGCCAAAAAAGATACGTTCAAAAAACCAGCATCAAAATCGCTTTTAGTACATATTTGGCAGTAACACAAAGCTATCGTCAAAGCTATCAAATATGCTATATTCACTTTGGAACAAACTGAATCCCCATGTAAGCTTTGCATACAGAATTCTGGTTCGAGCTAGTTGGTACTGGTTCATAACTGAGGATACTTTTGGCGCAAATCGAACGAGCACACATAACACAAAAGAACAGGAAGTTCGATACCCGTCCTGTTCTTTTGTGTTATGTGTTCTCGTTCGATATGCGCCAAAAGTATACTCAGCTTTGCATACAGCAATATACGCGTCCTGGTAAAGTATAGTGCTACCACAGCGGTAATCTTCTATATAACTAATTTTGAAAAATCAAGGGAATTCCTGAAAAAGTGCTACATGACTACTGAAAAATAAATTCGCATCAAATATTCACCTCTGCACTAACAAGTGTGGTAGACAGGCTGCTCTTAATAATCAATTAAAAACCTGCTTAAATCAAACTATAAATACTGCTGACAACTTTGCCTATATATATATATATATATATATATATATATATATATATATATACCACCGGCAGGTTCGGATCCTGCCGGTGGCAAGTTATCTTTTCGTCCACTTTCCTTTCTTCACATTTACAATTACTTCTAATAGCTTCCCCCTATACTTTCCTTGGCATCTTTGTCTGTTAGTTCTCATTAATACTGTGTTTAACAAAGCAAACGAGCCCTTAAGTTTACAATTCCTTCCTTTATATATATATATATATATATATATATATGTATATATATATATATAATGTGATAGCAAATTTTTTTTATACTGGAACTCAATATGGGGTAACATTACATCTACTGGGCTGAAAAAAGCTTACACACTTTATAGTACTACGTGAATAGCAACGAAATTAGCTGCACAAGTTCAACTCACCGGTGGCAGAACGATTAGCAGCCGTCAGTGTCATCAGGAATGGAATGCGCTCTGCGGCAAACAGGCAAGTGGACTGGAAGCTGCCGTTGTCGTTGAAATGCAAGGCTAGCAAGACGTGTCCGTCCACTGGTAAAGCGTGAGGCCTCGCCATGAGCCGCTGTAGTCAAGGCTCCAGTGCCGTGCATAACAACGTGTCTGATGGACTCGAATACCTGTAGTTAGCAGGCGCTGGTCTACGACGTCACCCAAGGCAAGGCACCGGTGAAAAGTTTGTTCTTTCGGGAGGCAAGCGTGACTGACGTTCACGGGCTCTTGCCGCCAGGTAGAACTCAAAATTTTCACCGAAGAACATTCAAGGCGTGCTGCCAATGCAGCCTCACTCACAAGAGAATGTATCGGCTCGCGACTGCGATTCGACACATTACGACGTTCGGACTACGATGAGCACAAAAAGACGAAATAACAAGTTAAAAAAAATACGCGAAGCCTAGCGGCATGTCCTTAAAGCACCCTTAAAGCACCATCGCAACTTCATAGGGCAAAACACAGTCATCAACGCTGTCTTTTAATCTTCTGTCACACGAGCACAGCCTCTTCACGAGTCTTGGAAATGTCAACACAGCACCAATGTTCACAACACACATTGTTTCACTTTCAAACACTGCCTTTTCCTGGACTGCTCACGAGAAAATAGCAGCGCACGGGCTAACCAGCGGCCAAGCAATAACCGAATACAGCACGTAATTCATACGTTATCGTACGCACTCGGGATCACTCAAGTAACGTGCCAAAGCGCTGTCAATTCGAAATGCCGCACTGCACCCAAATGAGAAGCTGGAAAGCGAAGCAAACGAACTGCCACCGAAACTCGAACACACATTGCAGGCTCCTCGAGTGCTAGTTGCCGTCGATACAGAGGCGCCCATCGCCGCATCATAAACACACCGAGGCACAAGCTTCGCTACGCCTCACCGTACACCGAGAGACACTGCCGTTGGTTTTCACACGGCTTAGACGCACCGTCCAGCCGAAACACATCCAGTCGAACGCTGAAGGAAGTCAAGCGAGAAGCGTTTGTGAAAATTGGCACCCACACGCATACACTGTTTACGACGCCATGTTGTTCTGGCGAACTACGCAGAAGGAGCAAGCGCTAAGAAAACTCGTAGAAGGCTCTTGCGCGTTTTTGATGGCGAGATAAAAATTGCTCTTATGTGCGAGGGGGGAAGATACGACGAATATGACAGGGCCGCGCGATGAAAGACGTGTTTTGGCAACGTCATAAGATGGCCTGATGTCGAGAATAATGGTTCCCAACCAATCACAATGCGCCTCTCGCCCAAGCCGTCGTCTGCTAGCATTTGTCGTCTGCTACACTGGGAGCCTGCAGCGGGGATTTCGCCGTGGCTACACTTTGATTTCCGGGCCAATCTGTCGCTTCTTCGAGCAAAATACATATCAGTGGATGAAAACAGCGTTAATTTATTTGCTCACGCCAGGTTTTAAATGGCAGCTCAAAGTGAAAGAGGCATGAATTCGGTAATATAGTTTGCTTATATATACTCGAGAATCGCGAGCTTTCGCACACGTTTTCGGTGTCATTTCAAATTACTGGAGCCATTTCTTCTGACTGCTTGCCATACAAACGCGTTCCATTTCGGTTTCTCGACAGTGAAGGTCGAAAAGGTGAATTTGTTTGTGATTTCATACAGAATCGTGAAAATGCATAATATGCTGTGATTTGCAATGTACGGGCCCGCCCTGGATTGGTGCAACGTGCATAGCGACAACTGCATTTCAGGCAACGTGCCTATTGGGTAGTTAAAGCCAATCCAACTAGAGAAGTTGTAGAACCACGTAATAGGCCTTGATAACAGCTAACTGAAATCTTCCGTTCATTTTTATTTCCAATAGCGAGCAGCTGATGTCGTCCTCTGAACCTCTTTGGTGGTACTTTCCACCAATGCTGCGTACATCATCATACGTTGGACCTCTCATTGGAGGAAGTGGGACGCAGCACAACAGCATAACAAAAAATGTTGACCAAATAGCGCGCCGCTTTCGACTTCACCGACCATTCACGTAGTACTTTGGTTTTAATCCAACCACGAGTCTTTGCTTGCATAATTTTTCACTCCGGACAACCAATAAGCTTCCTTAATTACTGCGACACGAAGATTATTGGACGAGTGCGAGTTTCAATACTGTCCACTGCGTACAAAGCAAACAACGCACGAAACTCAAAGCGCCAAAATAAAATAAAATATACCAGCAATCATCGCGCAGCCTTACATGGCCGCGAACTAGCTGAAAATCAGCCATGGTACCCAAATACCCCACCGACGTTGCATGTTCTTAACAGCCATATTGTTCATAAGAGTGGTCCGGACCACTCTTAGCATTTCCTCGTAGCCACGCTATTTCTGCGGAACTTTTTTCCTTCGTGAATCCACTTACGAGCCTTTTTCGGTGACGTCAGCAAATATAGCAAGTGCATCACCATCACTGGCATGTCCCTGAACACTCGCAGCGCGCTTTATCGCAGCGGCCGATGTGATAACTACGGCCCCTTACGAGGTTTTTTTGGCTTCGTGAATCGACTTACGCGACAAAATTTCTCTTGCGCGAAAATTTGATCGTAAGAGAGCTTTGTGAATTCGGCCCCTGGTTCTTGAAGCATTCCGTTACGCTTGTTGGTTCATACTGTGCAGAAAGGTAACAAATCCACGCAAGGAAAAGAAATGAGAAGGACAAGAAGGAGCGACAACTTGTACCTAGCTTCATTCGAAGAAGAAAAGCTCCAATTTATACAGAACAGCCAGCTGCGCAATTGCATTAGCTCACGTGTTTATGCAATCTAGGTCTCGAGAAATTCTAGCCCGTCCCAGGCAGTGAAAACCCTCGGACAGTGAAGTTCTTGCCCCTTTCATCAGGCATAGCATTTTGCTCCAACATTTGGCGAAGCTTTCAGTGAGGATTTTTTTGTTGATGTTTCTTTATGAAGTTATGCGTTGTGAGCCCCGCGTATCGATAACGTTATGTACGACCGCGCTCGAACGCTTTACGGTAGTGTTAAGGGCTGTCGCGGCCTATTCCATCCGCCCACTCGCCTAAAACGCGTATAACGTTGGAACCGCATGGCTCAATTTCAGGCGTGATTAACGGGTGGTCGGAAGGACGGGTGCGCCAATTTGACAAAAGCCATCGCGCAATCCCACTGCCGAGTCTTCCTACTCGGAGCAGAAAAAAAATTTGGAAGATCCCAAGTACCATGGGAATCGATGTTATGCGAAGCATGCGGAGGCGAGGTAACTAAGTCGTAATATTTTTAAATGCGAAGCATTTCTTAGCGAACTTCAGCGACTTTGAGCGTATCTATCTAGCTATCTATCTATCTAGCTATCTATCTATCTAGCCGCCTACGACTTTGCGCTCTCCCGGCCGTATCGTTAATGGGATTTATACCAAATTTGGTGTGGCATAACATGACTCTATGACGAACGTAAATGGCTGGTCATATGAAACTCATGACTGACTTGTCATGAAAAGTATGATTTACTTGCCACGCTCATGGCGCGCTCGCGGCCGTTTCGTTAGCTTGATATACACCGAATTTGGTATTGAGTGACACGACTGTATGACGAACATAAATCACAAGTGGTAATATGGAAATCATGACATGTCATGAGCGACATGACTTGCATTCCACGCTCATGGCGCGCTCGCGGCCGTTTCGTTAGCTTGATATACACCAAACTTGGTATTGAGTGTCGTGACTGTATGACGAACATAAATGACAAGTTGTAATATGAAAATCATGACTTGTCATGTGCGACATGACTTGAATGCCACGCTCATGGCGCGCTCGCGCCCGTTTCGTTAGCTTGATATACACCAAATTTGGTATTGAGTGACATGACTGTATGACGAACATAAATGACAGGTCCTAACATGTCAAACATGACATGCAAATTATGTAAAGCAGGATTTGCTTTTTCCTGGCTGCTTCGCATTACATCGATTCCCACAATGCGTGGTATCTGCCGGTTTTTTATTGGGCGAAACGTTACGAAATGACTTTAAAGATATGTGCAAATGCTGTACGCACAGTCGCATATGTTTCATATAGCCAGTGCTTTACAGTTGCGTAACGATGCAAGCAGAAACATTGGTATTACCAACACCAGAAGCGGTAAGCTTATATGTAGCACTTCTTGCGATGATGGATTCTGCTTCGTTGACCAACTACAGTTGATGGCGCTTAAGTATACAACTAACGTTAACCCGACATGACGCCAGCCTCATAGGAGTACATAAAATCAGACATTACGCCTGCATCAGGTTTTTTCCAAAGCAGTTCCGAGCCCTGGTGTGGCTCTGTGGTAGAATACTTGATTTCCATGCAGATTGCTTGGGTTCGATTCCCGCTGGGACCCTGATATTTATTATTTGCATTCGTCGTGTCAACGGTCCCGACGTCAGTTTTTTTAACGCTCTCGCATTTAAATTACTAATGTCTGTCCTGGCCGTTCCTGGGTAGATATAAATTGCAAACACCTGTGGCGCATACCCGCTTACCGCGGCCCGTGGTATACGGGAATGTGCCACACGTGTCTGCAGAAAGGGTTTGACTACGTATGCGACAGGATTTTGACGTTATTCATGTTATGACCAGCCAGAAATATTCTTCAATACCTCGAACCCTCCCATACAAATTTTGGTCTACACCAAGTTAAGGAGGCGATCACGAGAGCACCCTGACGTAGGCGGCTAGATAGATAGATAGATAGATAGATAGATAGATAGATAGATAGATAGATAGATAGATAGATAGATAGATAGAAACGCAAAAGTGCTTACACTAGGCAAATAAATGCTTCGTGTATAAAAAAATGTCACCGACGACTATGCTGCTGCCTAATACGAATTCTAAGCGCAGCTATTTCTGTGTTTTTATTTTGCGAAAAGGTGAGGCGCGACTGCCTAGCTAACCGGGAAACACCGGAAGGCAGCGCGTGGGTGCGTTCCACAACAGCCGCCGCAGAGAGACCTTCGTTCATGCAGCGCTTTATTTCCATATATGGTATCAGTGGACGCCCTCGCCGCACCCTTAGTGATGACGTCATCGCTAACCGCACTACTGTGACGCCGTGGGTCGCAGCCCCGGAAGCTGTCGTCTCGCCACTGCCGCTCCCTCCTGCTCGGTCTCTCCTCCCTATTGCCATCGTTCATCCTGCGATGCGCTCCGCATTCGCTCTCTTTCGTCCTCGTTCGCTCTGCTGGTTACGACGACGACGCAGCCGCTCAACGCGGGGATGGGCGCCTAAGAGCTGCGTTCTAAAACCTTTTTTTTTAGTCCCATGGGGCCAACTCCCCAGTTCGCTCAGGGATACGAGTATAATGTATGTGCTCAAAGCGCTGGTTGTGTACATAATGACCAATACAGGAATCTTGCTTATTATCAATTCGCGGAATTTTCTCAGCAATGTATTCATACGCACATAACTGCCATAAAAACGTGTCGACTAAATAACAAATGTTAGCTGCCAGATGATCAAGCGATTTTTTAACCGAATGCCGAGCACAGCAGGAAACTAAGTATTCCTCGTGGAATTGATCTCTCTAGAAAGTCGAATCATTTGTTTCTGGTTCGCCTCTGCTCTTTGCAGAAAATATCGCCACTTCAGCTTCCCTCCTTGGCATGGAATTCGCTGGGCTCGACCGCCACGGACACAGAATCATGGGTATTGTGCCAAGTCAAGGCTTGGCGACAGCTGTGGCTGTCGACCGAACGCTATTGTGGGAAGTGCCAGAAACATGGAGTCTTCAGCAAGCAGCCACCGTACCCATGGTGTATGCCACAGCCTACTATGCCCTCCTTGTGCATGGGCGGATGCGTCCTGGGGAGTCTGTGCTCATTCATTCCGGAAGTGGAGGAGTAGGACAGGCGGCCATTTCCATCGCACTCTCCATGGGATGCACCGTCTTCACCACCATCGGTACATTGAAATATTTTTACAAAAGCCTTGTGTCAACCAAGCATTTCAGAACGCCCGAGTGGCCTAACAAGGCCTGCTCAGCTTATTAATTGCTAGATTTTTTACGGGCGAAAATAGTGATATGATTATGGCGCGACTCCGTACTGAAGCGCTCTGGAGTATTTTCATTGCTTGTGGTGCACTGCCATCGCACACTACACGGGCATCTAGTTTCTTGCCTCCATCAAAATACGACAGACATGACTGCGATCGAATCAGTGTCTTAAAGGGACCTTGCAACATTCTTCCAAGTCATCTTAGAATGGCTTTGTTAAAAGAGTTTGTTGCTTAACGAATCTACTGCCGCAATTTTTTTTTAGAATCTGTCATGTGCAAGCGGAGTGGTTCCTGATTTTTATTTTGCACCATTTCCTGGATGATTTCAAGAGCTATTTAAAGCTAAACTATCTACACGTTTATATGAACTGTTGGCGTAGTCCGATCAATGATACATGCACCCAATATGACAGCTACCGATTCAGTGACGTTTGCAGACATGCTGACAGCCTAGAACAATGACAACATCTTTCAAGTGATGTATTATTTTTAGCAGAGCGTTTCGACAACAAGAGTAGCATCTTGCCACCAAAATAATTTCTTTTTAACTCTTTCGCTTAGGTTCTAAAGAGAAGCGAGAGTTCCTTCTTCAACGCTACCCGGAGTTGGAAAGCAGTAACATCGCCAATTCACGAGACTGCTCCTTCGAAACGCATGTGCTTAGAGAGACAAACGGGAGAGGTAAGGGATCGGTTTATTGCTGTATAGCATAGGGAGGAAATTCCGCTGCATGGCCAATATAAAACACCTAGGGAAGTCAAGACAAGGCACAACATAGCACATTGTTTGTTATCTTGCATTTCATAGGTTTCTTTACCACCTAAGCAAGACCATTTTCGGAACCAATGCTCAACATGTAAAACTAGCACAAAGAAGTAGAGTAGAATGGCGCCCCGTGTCTAGTACTTTTCATAATACTGGCCTTACATGTAGGTTGCTCAGTGTCGTGAAATTTATTGCAGAAAGAAACACTACTCAACTCTTTAGATGCGAAGCAGCTATTTGGCTAGGCTGTGTAACGCTGTCCCTCCGTGCGTACGGACGAACGCGCCGCAACGCACTCCCCTCGCCGCAGGTGTTGGAGCGGTGCCAAGTAGGTCACGCCGCAGCTGCGCGTTGACGTCACGCTCCCCGCGCAGTGGGCGCTGACGGCACTCTCTCCCTCGCCTGCCGCGCGCTCGCTGGAGCGCCCGCAGCTGCCGCCTGACGCGCAACGACAAGACCTACGCCAGCCATCGCTTCAAACGAATCTTCCAGCGCTCACCGCAGCACCCGCGTTAGCGCCGTTCAACCCGTCACGCCACCCGTGCGCAACGCTGCTGCTTCGCATCCCATCAGGGTTCCCTTTTTGTCATATAAGAATATTATAAGTAAATAGAAAATTTTGAATACAAAAAAAAATTACTACAAAATAGTCACTGCTAGAGCGACGGCCTTAAATCTGCGATAGCAGTTATAATCATTTCTCCGCAGTCTGTGAACGCAATACTACAGTAGGGCTCTGCCGTTGACGCGTACCCTGAAATCCTTCACTGGCGGGATAAAAAACAGCCAGTATTCTCTTAGACAAATAGGAAACAACTAAACGTCGCATGATGGCCGCGACGTGTGTTCACCTGCAATCTCTCCGCCTTTAATTGCGATAGCAATTAAAGCGTATTTCCGCAATCGCCAGCGCAGCGTTGGCTAATTTGAAATTGGTCAGTTATAAAAGAGCAAATGGCGAGTCTACGCGACTTCACGCGTTCAATGTTATAGGATTCATGCGGTACAAAAGCGCTGACGAATGCTACATGCAAGTAAAACAAGGTGAATTTCAACTGAATAGGTCAGACGATAACATTTAATTAACCTACGTGGCTACAGAAAACATCGCGAAGCTGATATGAGTACGCTGTGGGCTATCATTGAAAGCGCGAGTTGCCACATATATTCAAGAAGACTTCGCGTCTTGCAAGAAAGGATCAGCTCATTTATTGTGTCACGGAGGGCCCGGTTTGTTCACTGATGCAAAAAACATGCAATGTCATAGTGTTCGTTCCTTGCTAACGCGTAAACAGCCGAACAAGGGAGTGATTGCGTAGCGCTGCCATACTGACCTCCACGAGAGGATGATCCTGAATTCCGCTTGGCGGCGCGACAGTCTATGGTAATTACGAATAGCGTTTGAGATCGGGGGTATCCACATTTTTAGGGGCTCTTCTATGAACCGCTTGCCGTGGAATCGCTTGCCGGCGCGCCTGCCATTCTCCTGTGAAAGACAGTCGCGCTAGCTGGTTTCCGCTCAAACCGCAAGTACTGTTATCATCATCATGTATGCGCGCATGCGCATACATGATAATGCTAACAGTATTTGATGCTAACAGTACATGTAAAAACTGGCTTCATGCTTTCCAATTAATTTCGCTTTGAAGTCAGCGCAAGTTTGTGTCGTTTGTGTCTCTTCTCTTGTCCCCGTTGTTTAGCGCTGCAAATACTGTAGGTATGTGAAGACATCAACCAGTTAGTCCATAAACGGATTATTCTTTAACGTCTTTAGTTTGGACTCACGAGGTCTCTGTAATTCTGCGCCCGCCACGACGGTTTCGTGGTTATGGTGCTCAACTGTTGAGGCGAAGGTCGCGGAATCGAATACCAGCTGCGGCGGACCCATTTCGATGGAGACGTAATGCTTGACACCCATGTGCTTAGATTTAGGTTCTCGTTAAACAAAACCCGAAGTCCCCGAATTCCGGAGGGGGGGGGGGACTCCGGAATTCCCGGAGTCCCCCCACTACAGCGTCTCTCATAAATATCGCGATTTTGGAACGTAACACCCCAACAATCATTATATAATACCGGTGGATTGTTTTAAGTTTTCTTAAAATGTTTTACGTAAACTGTTTTACATTTTATGTTTTCATTGCAAGAGTGAAGCAATGAATAAGATAGCAACAACTTTAAATGTTATACGCAATAAGGCTGCCAGCTCACTCAGTTAGGAAATCTGGCCGCTGCAGTGATCCAAGTGACCTTCTGGATGTCACTGGCTGCAACGCCAACTTAACGATGAGAGCACAACAAGAAGAAAGCAGTGAGCTATCTGCTGACCTTTCCTAAAGATGCGGAACACAGCGGGCGTGACCCTCTAGCTATCACGGCCGCTCGATTAGAGTATGAATTTTAAGGCGAAAGCCTTTAATGTCTCATGCTCACGTCCGTCCGTTCATCCATCCGTCTTTCCGTCAGTGCCCAGTCGTAATACAGACCCACAATCGTGTCGCTCGTTTCATTTCGGAAACTAGAACGTCCTGATAAATTTCGTTCTGACATCATTCTCAACCAAACATTATAATATTAACAGTAACGACGAACGTTTAATTAATAATATGCGTAGCGCTTATATTCGCCCACAAACATCTATTATCCCATAAGGGATAATAGATGTTTGTGGGCGAATATAAGGGATAATAAATGATGATGATAACAGTACTCGTGGTATACATAAAATATACATATAGGTGTTAGCGGGTGACGAAAAACGAAAATTGTATCGGAAAACTGCTAAGTAAATCTTTCTCGGCCCACCAGCAAAATATTCAAAAAGCATCTGTGAATTAAAAAAAAAAAAGAACATGCAAGACTTGCGTTCATGTCACACACCGTTCTAACAGTCTAATTTTGCTTTAGAAAGCGCCAACGTATGTGTTATCTCCCCTTTTTTCTCTTCTCCCTTTATTCTCATGCGCTGATTTGCCGCCTTTTGTAAAGCTTTCAGATAACGCGCTGCTATGCGCGCGGTGTGCAGACCTGGGAGAATTTCGAAAGTCAGGGCAAAAGCTCGCCAAAATGTGGGTGAAATCACTTCTCAAGGATGAGCTAAGCTTCAGATTTAACCGTTATTTAATAGCTTATCTGCACAATCGCTCCAAAAGGATGAACAACGCGACATTAAACTCTGGTGATTTGAAGAGACTTCTAATGCATCACGTGACGCTTACTCTTTCACCAGGCGTGGACCTCGTGCTGAACTCGCTGGCAGAAGACAAGCTGCAGGCCAGCGTTCGTTGCCTCAGAAACCATGGCCGCTTCCTTGAGATTGGGAAAGTTGACTTGTCCAACGACTCCCCACTTAAAATGTCTGTGTTCCTGAAAGGCGTCACATTTCACGGAGTCGTGTTCGAGCTTCTTCACAGCGATGACGTCATCGCGCTCGAAGAAAGGCGTCGCATCTGGGAGTACATTCGAGCTGGCATTGCATCGGGAGCCGTAAGACCACTTGACGCCATCTTCTTCCCACGTGGCAAAGTCGAGGATGCCTTCCGCTTCATGGCCTCAGGAAAGCACATCGGCAAAATAGTGCTCGAGGTGAGCGTGTCCTGAACTTTAGCCGATATAATTTGGCAGTATTGTTTAGGAGGCGCACAGTAATTCAACTGCAATGATATGACATACAAACTCTTGTGCTCTATAGCCTAAAAATGGCGATGACTCATAAAAGATGAAACTTTAGGCTTTCAGATTTTTTCCAAGCAAACAATGGCTGTGTAGATGTGCATATTCGGCCTAACTTCATTGTCCTGGAATAACACCGGGGCTAATACAGTAAAGAAAAGGAACAGTCTATTTACACTGATTTGGAGCACCAGGTGTCAGATACGTGACACATGGTAACTCACATCATATAATTCGCTCTTAATGTTAACATTACAGCAGTTGTCTTGAAATATGGCTTTACTTTACTCCACATTTCATTGTGGTATTCTAAATGAAAAAAATGTAATTTTTAGGCCCATTGTAAATGTTTACGGCAAGGAGTGATGCTTCTTTTTAAGAAAAGTTGGTAATTTTGCAAAAATATATGTCGTTACCTTGTAGGCGTGTTTCTCTGAGAACAGCGAAGCCTAAGCGTAAGGATGTAATAAAGAAGCCCTGCTTTGGGTGCGGGCCAGGATTTACGGCCATAATGGAAGACATTTAAGAACAAAGAGTTTCTCTGCATCGGGCCCCTCGTACTGACTGGAACGCCGATAATATGCTACAGTATGGTATTGACACAATGTCGCAATACGTGCGGCGCATACAAAAGCTTCGCTCTATCATTATTATGACACAGTGATCAGCAAGTAAACACGATCCTTCTGCATAAGTAACAAGGTACGTGTGCATTGATAACAACAGAACTTCCTTTTGTCTCACGCCCTTTTAGTGTTTATATAACAGCATTTGTGCAACAAGTGCCCCTTCAATGGATATTCAGTGAATTCGTGCACATCAAACAGCTTTTCGCAATGGTCTCGATAGCGTATTAAACGTTCTTCGACAACTTCCTCTTTTGAAATTTACTACTGAACTCAAATATGTCGAAAAATGTGCAGATCCAGGCCGAAAAAACCCTACTGACAAGTGGGGCGCTCACGCCACCAATCGTCGAGGCGACAGCGCGCACCTGGTTCTATGAGCACAAGTCATATGTTATCACCGGTGGCCTGGGCGGTTTCGGCCTCGAGCTGGCCGAGTGGATGGTGAACCGCGGATGTCGCAAGCTTCTCCTCACCACCCGTTCAGGGGTGCGCACCGGATACCAGCGGCTTTGTCTTCATCGCTTCCGGAAGACTGGAGCCAGCGTCATTGTTAGAAAGATCGACGCCTCTGAAGAGGACGGTGCTCGAAAGCTCATTGAAGAAGCTGCAGCCATGGGACCCATAGGAGGCATATTCATCCTAGCAGTTGTAAGTAGGAATTTTTTTATACTGGGCCGGCAAAGTCTGTTCAGGACATGCACACACTGCCTTTTTCAGAAACGCCAAAACCAGAGCTGTATGATTGAAATGACGTTTTGCTGTAGACCAAACTGAATACTGTTATCGGGCATTTATCTTTAAGCTACTCTAGATTTCCCGGGACAGTTTAATAACTTAATTCCTGCTCTCGGAGTATTCACTTTCATTGGCCTAGCTGTTCACAAGCGGAAAGATGTGGAAATGATTCGTTACACTACCAACCGTGCTTTTGTAATGTTCATTTTAATTAGCTTCCTCTCACCCTTAAAAAGTACACAATGCCTGTCTCACATTGACTCCTATAGATGCCACTTTCGCCAACTGTGCCATAGATAGCAGTTTTCTCAAGCGCAGCCCTATTTTAATTTGCTTCAGCACGGGTATTCAGCATCCAAACCACTGCATAGTATTTCAATATCACCAGTCTGCCTCGATTACCGCACCGCATGGAGCGGTCTATTTCAGTAGTTGAATGGCGAATCAATCTATTTGCTGTAGGAGCCACACGAAGTACAGCGACATCTACATGAGCCATGGAATTGAGTTCTTGAGGATTTGACACCTGTGGACTGTTGCAACGAAATTATTGCGTTTCAGATATGTGTCGAAAGGGCGACTGCTACCACTAACTGTACTGCCGCTCTAGTCAACACGAACTAGAGCGGCAGTACAGTCAGTGGTAGCAGCACCAGCGAGAAAGCACAAGTCATTTTCACCTTTAAAAGCGCAAAACCGAAAAATGCAGCGTGTGCTACTACTCGCTGTCTGCTTCATTTGTAATTGATTCCCAAAATGCGTTCGATTCGCCAGCTTTTTTTTAAGTAAAATTGTTGAAAAGTGGTCAATGAGAATGAAATAAATGGCAGAATGAAACGAAGTGTGTTGACGCCACTCGAGGTAACTCAGAGTTCTCCATCGTTACGTGTGTTCGTGCGAAGGCCAAGCAAATCATCACTTTCTCTTACGGCTAGTAAATGCACGCGCTGTGCATATGATTGCTGAAAACTTTTGCATGGGACCTTTTATAGTGCATCTGTGTAATTATTTCTGCTATAATATTCTTGTAAGCACAAAGATCAGCAGCTATTACGAAATTCGAGGCCATCATGGAATAACCTTATATATTTCTTACGTGCACAAAAACTGGTATTTGCTGCATTATTTGATGGAAATCCTTGGGTGTGTAGCCTTCGTTATTATTAGTGAGGTACATTGTTTGAACTCCCCTCCTCTTGTGCCACAATTTAAGCAAACAATTTAGATTTCTTCAGTTGCTATGAAACAACTTGACAGAGTATCCCAACCAATGCAGCTGCTACGTGACGGCCTCATTGAAAACCAGACAGCTGAGGCCTTTGAGACCGTCTTCAAGATCAAGATTGATGGCACTCGACATTTGGATCAACTCTCCCGCAAGATGTGCCCAGAGCTCGACCACTTCGTTGCTTTCTCATCCCTGTCATCTGGCGTGGGCAACGTAGGCCAGACTAACTACGGCTACGCGAATTCAGCAATGGAACGCATCTGCGAGATTAGGGCTGCGCAGGGACTACCCGGTAAGTTCTTCTTGTGGTTGACAGCTATTTGTTAGAAACATCAAAATGGGGTCACAATAAGGCGGTCTACAAGTTACACGTGAAAACCTATGAGATCTCTGAAATTCTTAAACGAGGGACGCATGACCAGCACGTTTCATGTTCTACAAAGAAAGGATTCATCTCCTGAACACTCACAGCGGTAACAGAGTGCTGGCGACTCTCTTCGTTGGAGTAAATACTTGTCCCATATTTCACTCTCTTTTCAGGAGTGCTGTGAACTCTAGGCTGGACAGAGTAGGCACACTCTCCCGACAGAGTTCTGGTACTCTGGCTGAACGAGAGTGAAAAAGCTCTCTCACCAGAGTAAAGTCACGCTTCTGAAATGGAGCACATCACTGTCTGCGGAAGTTATGCTACCCTCTCACAGATTTTTACAATCTGGTGGGGCTAGAGTGTATCAACTCCTTCCAAGTGTAGAATCACTCTTTCTGCTAGGACTAACGTTAAAAAAAGATCATTGTCGAGCATTTTCTTCAATCTAACAATGAACATGCTGGGATTGTTTGAAGATTATGTCACATATACGGGACAGACATCGGCACACACATTACAATCGTACACAACACAGCAACACTGAACGTATACCGCTTGCGCTACGGACAAGCATGCGTACAGCAACCGGTATATATATCCATGATGTCTTGCCCCCCCTTATAGTGCCGGTAGCGCAACATCTCTATTGTGCGTATTTAAAGACAAACATACACCGAGCACGTGTAAGTATCCGGTGATCGTTACGAACACTGCAGGCACGTTGACCTTTTACTGTAAAGCTACTTAACATTCGACGCCGTTTTCATTCTTAAATCCCAATTATCAGCTGGCATTGTATCATATCGGCTCAATGCGGTGCGGCCGCTTATGACCAAGTCTAGGAGTTGTAGCTACGCGCTTGCAAATACCATTGGGACGATGTTTCAGCAGGGCTGGCCGACGAATAATCTACGAACGTTGCGATTCGGCGTCCGATTCGACTTGCGATGCCGCGGCATGTACTACGCCGCAAAAACAACGCCGGTCGGCACAACCACAAGCCAAACGCATCTATGGCAATCCTTAGAGTTTTGCTTACCTCGGCTACACTTTAATGTAACTGTGAGAGGCTTGAGAAATGAGCAAACTTCAACCTTCGGGAGGCATCTGCGCTGAGATCGGTCCAACCAAATATGACCCGTAGGACTCCCAGCGAAGGTAGGCCTAACTTACCGGCCGAGTCCGTCTACATGTCACCGGCGCTTCTGGGTCTGAAACAGTTGGAAAAAGTTTCCAATTCTGCGCCGACACTAAGGCGCACTTGGCTAGTTTTCGTGCACCACACGGCCACTTTGCCCTGGCGGCGCTGCATGCACAAGCGATGTTGCACCGCAGCCGATAGATGGGCGATTTCGGGGCGGCGTGCATCGGCTACGCCATTGCTGCAGAGCGCAAAACTTCACTGAATTGATCTCAAAAATGAGTCCGGGTCCGCAGATAAAGCTCGCTCAAGTGAAATATTCACTATTCAGAAATTAGTTTAACTGAAAGATTCTTGCATAGAATGCATAGGAAAACCTTCGGGAGATTTTCTAAAAGTTCGTTATTCTGAAATATTCGTTGAACTGACGTTGGTACAAGTGAGAGTTCACTGTATATTATAACGCACAATTCAGGCAGTCTACGAATAACTATTTATTGTGAGGCTAACTTGTCCCCGAAAAGTAACTGAAAGGTGCTTGCAGCGTTCCTCGCAGGAGACCAAATGAATCTATCTCCGAGAAGTTCTCGAGCGGCGCGTCGTCTTCTTCATCGCATCACGCGCTGAGAAGACGCGCGCCATCACACCATTTTCTTGCTTTTACCATCGGGCTGTTCTTTTCTCTTGAAGGCCGCAGGAAGCTGCGCGCGTACCTTGAAGCCTGTCATTGCGTCAATATCAACCACCCATCGACTTCACTTCGTGTGTCTGCCGGCTGCGCCGGGGATTACAGGACGCAATAGCGCACGCTTGTGCGTTAACAAACGCAGAAGAGCAACCATCA
>JALIZH010013196.1:0-32500 GCA_030522465.1 Rhipicephalus appendiculatus
ACCGCAATTTGACGATCACAACAGGGAAAAGACATGACACTGGCTACACACGCAGCTAACTGTAATTCGGAAACAATTCGGGAGACGAATTACAGCTTATGATTACTGAACTGGATATGGAAAGTACGAGAGTAGGTCTGAAAATTAATATGCATAAAACTAAAGTAATGTGGAACAATCTTGGCAAAGAACAGCGCTTTGCGATAGGTGGCGAGACACTGGAAGTTGTAAAGGAGTACGTCTACTTAGGACAGGTACTAACCGCGGAGCCGAACCATGAGAGTGAAAAAATGCCCCCCACCTCCCCGAAGGGAATCGTGAGGAAATGCGGATGCATTTCGCGCGCGCTTCACTCCATTTATATATACGTGCCAGCGAGCGGACGGGAGTGTGGGGCGCAGGGAGGAGAGAGAGCGAACGGCGAGAGAATGAGCGGCGAAGCACTGCACCTACCCTCTGCTACACTCTCCACACACGCGGGAGCTCCGCCGAGCTTCCGCGATGCGAGCGCTCTCACACACCAGAGTGCGCTCCTCCTCTCCACTCACTCTCCGCTACTCCGCCCGCACCACCTGCTCCGGTTGCTAGGGGCGAGGATAAGCGTCGCGCCCGCAGCTGTTGCTATGGGAGAGGGAGTCAGAGCGGAGAGATAAAAAATTACACCATCTTCCCGCTAAAGGGAACCATGTGTAGATGTGAAGCAGCGGGCGCTAACGCTTACACCGGCGGCGGCGTTGACACTGGCGCTCATCGCAGCGTTGCGCAGGAGAGAAAACTGGGGATGCGTAAAGCACGCAGCGATGGAGCGGTGTTTCCATAGCCTTATCCGGAAGAGAGATCGATTTTCTTGAGCGCGTGCGGTGAAGTGCAGACGTAGCTCTGTTAACGGGATGTCTGCGAAAACTGAGTTTTCTGGTCACGTGTGCTGCGCCACATGCTTAGTTTTTTGGTCAGGTTTGCGGTGTCACATGGGTGAGGTGAGCCATATAATGTGCTGTAGGGTCATGCAATAAACAAAAGTTGGAAGTTTAGCGCTCATCCTGTTGTCTGTGTTTCCTTCTACGCTGTTCACTCTTTTCCTTATGCTCAAACTGAGCTGCGCTATACCAGTACGATATGATAATGCACCAACTTGCCCAATCTGCAGTACTTGTCGAGAGTGAGCCGCCTTTTCGTCAATTAAACATGTCGAGCTCCCCATTGATTGAATGCTTTCTGAAAACAAACAAACAAGCAAGCTCGGTAGGGCTTGTTTGATGGACCCAATCGAAGCTTGACGTGCGCGTGCCTGACCTACTGTTTTAAGGCGAGATCATTAGAGGCCTCATCACACGCGCACATTAACCGCAGGCGATGGAAAAACTTCTCATCACGTGTTGGCGTCACCATATGACGTCACAAATAGCCAGAATCTTCCATGTCACCATGACGTAGTAGTGACGTCACGTAATCCGACGTCATGTGGTTACGTCATCACGTGACGCTTTAGCTTAGTCAAAGGTGCGCCGACCACGGAGGCAGGGCGTAACCAATGCTGTGGTGCAGAAAACCTGAAGTGCCTCCGATCGCTGAGGCTGTAAGAAAACCACGTAGGGTACCGACATACCTCGCGTGGAGGACGGGATGCTAGATACATGGATTGGGAGTATAACTTTCCAGTCACCTTACCTGAATGCAGGAGGGACCCTCCTAAGGTAAACGTTTAGTTTTAACGCGATAGCGTTAAAGAGCTCGTTTCGCAGAAATTCCGGCGTCGGCATCGGCGTCGTTGGTTGTGAGCGAAAAATCATCATCTTGTCCGTGACCGAAAAATTGAGAAAGATGCAAATAAAATAAGTAATAAAAATTTCCGGGTCCGAGTGAGGATCGAACCCGGGCCGTCTGCGTGGAAAGCAGGTGTTCTACCACACAGCCACGTCTCTTTTTTTCTTCTCCTTTATTACTTGCACATCATACAGTAATATTACAGTGCATGAACAGCGTGGACAGGGGTAAGAAGCAGCGTAGTTTACATAGCAATTATAATTCCTTTATGCCCGTAAGTGGCCTCAAGTTTCCCGAGCCACTCTGGTACTGGGTCCATAATTTTACATTCGTCAACAAAGTTCGAGATCATTTGGCGGAAATATTCACGGATAGGCATTGTTTTGATATCAGCATGACGAACTGCCATGTACTTTTTCCAAATACTGTAGAGGCCGAGCAACATAACAGTATCGTAAGGCACTCCTCCATCTTCGTCATAAACTGGTAAAAACCGGATCCCATAGGCATCTAGCGGTAGATCTTTTTTGATAGTTCTTTGCAGAATGTCCCAAAAGAACACGCCTTCCCGAACAATCCAGAAATACGTGTTCGATGGTTTCAGGCTTACGGCAGAGGAAACAGTCCGTTCCCCACGGTACAAACAGACCCCTCTCTTGCATCCACGTTTTAACTTCAAGAGTCCCTGTATGGAGCTTGAAAAAAAATAAGGATTTTGAACTAGATGGTACAGCCATTTTTTTAACTCTTGCTAGTACATTTTGCCCACGTCCAGCAGGATACAAACTCCTGTACAGTGGTACCGGGAAAACAAGGTCGACAAGGTGCTTGTGCAGCCTTTTTTCGTTTTACTCCCGCTAGATATTCGCTAGAAAAACATGCCATTAGAAAATTGCATGCTCCAACAACTTCTTTTAAATAACCCTTGAAGTGCCCCATGCACGTGATACGAGGTGACAACGAGTGACGGTAGAACTCTTCCAAGCCTCAGCTGAATAACTGCACGTAGAAACGGATCTCTTGTGTCTCGCAGAAACATAAAACGGCTAACCGACTTGCCTTAGAAACAAGTGTGACAGACTGAGACCACCGTACCGAACACGGCGAAACAGATTAGTGCGACTAGACCGTTCCCACACTGATCCCCATATAAATACTGCGAACACGCGGTGCAGCTTGTGCACATGTATACGTGAGCTATGCAAACCCTGTAATGTGTAACAGAGTTTGGAGACAAAGAAAAGATTACATACCGTGGCCCGCGAGAAGATCAAAAAATCCCATCCTCTAACTTTATCCACTTTTTCGCGCAGTTCAGTAGCTTGCCGCCGCCAGTACGGCTCACTATCGCTATAAAATTCTAATGGCACACCCAGATACTTTGCGGGCTTATTCACCCACGGCATGTTAGCATAAATGTCCGGGATGGAAGGCCAATCTCCATGCCAATATCCCAAGCACTTTTCCCAATTAACAGAACTCCCACTGGCCTTGCAAAACTGTTTCGCTAAACACACTACTTCGTTAATGCTGTCACGATCAGAACAAAAAACTGCAACGTCATCAGCATACGCAAGTAATCGCACTTCATTCTCATGCAGTTTAAATCCGCGGACGGAATTGCTGCTAATCGCACTCAAGCAGAATGGCTCCAAAAACAAACTGAAAAGCAATGGTGAAAGAGGGCAGCCCTGACGCGCGGAGCGTTCCAAGTTAATGCGTGCCCCCACCAACTTATTAATAATTAGTCGCGTTGAACAGCCCTTATATGCCATAGTCACACCCTCTCTAATAATACAGCGTACGTTCACGAAATCCAACACACTCAGTAGAACATCGTGTGACACAAGGTCAGAAGCTTTTTCTAAATCTACCTGAAGCATTGCGACGCATCCTATCAGTCACATCGCAACACCAGAATAGACCTGGCCTTATGTATATTTGTCACAATTGTGCGTCCTTTGATTCCACACGTCTGGTGTGGACCTACTACTTCCTTTATTACACCCTGTAATCGCTTAGATAATATTTTCATGAAGACTTTGTAGTCTACATTCGTTAAGCTAATGGGGCGATACGATTCGATAAGGCAAACTTTGGTTTTATCTTCTGTTTTGGGGATTAGAATAGTGTGCGCCGTCAGAAAGCTGGGAGGTAACATCTTGCACTTGTACGCTTCATTGAAAAGACGAGTCAAGATTGGTGAAAGATCTGACTTAAACGTTTTGTAAAAGGCGCACTCAACCCATCTGGCGCAGGAGACTTTCCTGGGTTCAATCCATCAATAGGTCGTTCAACTTCCAAATTTGAAATGGGCAGTTCCAAACCTCCAACAAGATGCTCGGGAACTTTTGGCATTAAAGGTAAGAATTTCTCCCTAAATAGTCGCATGTCAACTTCAGATCGCTTAAACAGTTCTCGATAGTAGGTAGAGAAAACGTTTTCGATTTCCTTATTCTCTTTGTGAACGATACCGTTGTGGTGGATTTCCGCTATATTATTCCTGCGAGCATATCTCTTCTCTTCCCCCAGTGACCGTTTTGTTGGCGTTTCAACAACCAACAACTTTTCAGCGCGAGCTCGAATTATTGCTCCTCTATAACGCTCGATGTCAAAAACTTCAAGCTTATGCCTAGCCTTGCGAAAATCTTCTGTGAATGTTCCTGGTTATTTCGCCTCTTCTAGCAATGCAGCGAAATTCTGTTTCAGTATTGTTTCCTCTTTTCTCTTCTCTCGCCTAATTGCGCAGGCTCTTTGCAACGCCACCATCTTAATATCGCTTTTAAAGTATTCCCACTGGGCGCCAATTGATAGTTCACTATTGTCGTTAATTTTACTGACACTTTCTAGCACCTTTCTCGTTAAAAACGTCGTCCTCCAGTAGCTGCGAATTCAACTTCCAAAGGTCCCAGGAGAACCTATTTTGTCTAGCTCCGTCACAACGGATATTAAAGCTGATTAAGCAGTGATCGGTAAAAAAAAACTGGCTCGACTACATATTTGTAACACATTGGTATTACATTCGCCGTTACATAAGCTCTGTCTAGACGAGCGTGGCTGGAATTTTGAAAGTGCGTAAAATGAATGCTTTGCCCCACATCCAGACACTCTGCCACATCTTCGAGAATGTATCGGTCTATAATATTGCTAAGAGCAGCTGTACTCGCATCCTTGTACGGCGCACTGCTTGTCTTGTCGTGTGCAGAAAGCACACAGTTAAAATCTCCCATTATTACAACCTGCCTGTCCGTATCGCAATATCTATCTAGGGATTCGAAGAATTCACACCTTTCGGTTTGTGCGTTAGGCGCATATATGGTCATTAGGCGCCATTTAGAAGAAAAGTGCTTGAAATCACATACTACTAACCGCCCCGATAAACTAGATGTAACCGATTCAACGACAAGACCTTGTATCTGGCGGACGAAAAAATGCACAACCGGCTGAGGAACCAATGGCGTGACTTACACAAACCCTGTACCGTGATGTAAAAGGCCGCACCATGCTCCCGGTCTCTTGTTCTCCTTCAACTTTGGTTTCCTGCACGGCTATAACGTCGAGTTCTCGCTCTACAACTAGTCGATACAGTTGATTCTGCTTTCTGCTAGCGAGACCCCGAACGTTAAGTGAAGCAAAACGCAGAAAGCTTTCCGAAGCCATGGTATGCGGTTGATTGAGATCGGGAGCACGATGCTCACCTCTGCCACTCAGTGCAGCTGTGCCTGTGCCTTCCAGCTGCACATCTCGTTCCCCACCCGAGGACGCGCCTTCGCTGTTACGAAAGCGGCGACGCCGCCGGACGCCTGTCCGGCGGTAGCGAAGGCCGCGGGCGCAAAGCTGAACGCCGCGTTGGCAGTGCTTTAGATGGTGGCTATCCGACGCCAGCGTCTCCCGCACCGCTACCGTCTTCCACGTGGTCCCGCGATCGTTTGCCCGCTGTGCCGCTGGAAGTTTCCATGGCCCAGTCTTCCGCTTGCAGAGTCACACCGGTCCCGTCTTCCTTTACCTGGCTGGTTTCTGCTGTCGGCGTCGCAGTCACAGACGCCGAGGTTGCCCCCCACTGTCCGTTGTCGCCGGTGCCGCTTCCGTGTGAAGGCTCTTTTTCTGCTTGGAAAGTTAGGGAAACGCTGGCCGCGCGTCCTTCCGATATTTCTACGATGGCAGGCCTCGGTGAGCTGCCAGCGACCTCCTAGGCATCCGCTTCGTCCATAATGAGCTCAGCAGTGTCTTCGCTGCCCGTTGTTCCCAGAGGTGCGGCAACACTCGCGTACGTGCGAGCGCATACAGCGTCCTCATGACCGTAGCGCCGGCATTGTCCACACCGCGGTACACGACAGTCTCTGCGTATATGGCCAGTACTTCCTCATCGAAGGCACAGTGGAGCTCTGCCCGGGACGACCACAAAAGCGTGTTCACCAGCAACTCGCAGTTGATGGGGATATCCTCAATACTGATGCCGCTTTTTATCTTCAGGGTTACAGTTCTCGTTGTTGACCCTTTATCCGTAACGCCATTCACACGCCATCGCTCACGAGTGATGTCTGTTACACGGCCATAGGGCAGAAACGCCACCCTCACGTCATCGTCGGCTGTGTTGTACAGGAGCCAGTGGACCTTGATGCGGAGATCCTTACTCGTCGGGTCGATGACAACGCAACGCCGACCTTTCACTTTGACATCGTTACTTGGAAGAAGTCTCTTGGTACCGTCGTCGCTTTTGAAGGTGACTGCCCACGCGTGGTTCATCTGGTAAGCCCCCCAAGGCGACCACTTCGGGGAGGAGGCGCAGGCGGTCCAACGTGTCTCTAAAGGTCTTCCACTCGAAAAGGCCTTGCTCGGACTGGTTGGAATTACAGTGAAAATAACTTCCTCTGCTTGGAAATGCAGCGAAAATAACTTTCATGCTTCGCAAACGCAAGCGTCCTTTATATGGGCGTCGCAATATAACTTGTAATATCCCAGGAATATTGCGTGGTACAAGCGTACATTGCCATCGGGCGTCAGAATATGTGACTATCGTAACGATTTCGTAGTTTAAAGCCGGCCACCCATTACAAACGGCACACACCTTACTGTGCGCGTATTCCCTCAACACCACGTAGTGGGTGCATAGCAAGTATGCACTAAGTGGTTCGAAGTAGGCACTCGGGACAGGGATATTGCTAGCGCGTTCAACTCTTAAAGGCGAAGATCAAGGGTCCCCCCAATTTTTTATTATTGGGATCGGCCGTCCCAGGAACGTCGTTTTCTGGCTCAATCAGCATGCTGTCTTTCATGTTTTATCCAGCATTCGTGAGTTTCAGACGAATGGCCCAACGAAAACACCCTCACACGATCATGGGGGGAAAAAGTGGTTTATGCATTCGATTTTGTGGAAGTCGGTGGGTTTCTGAAAACTGCTATTCCTAGGATCAGTCACTCAGTCTATCAATCAATCAATCAATCAGCTCTTTATTTCAGACAAGCGTATGTCTCGGATACAAGGGCAAAAGGCAGATGTGCTCTGCCTGGACAATGAGATACAATATCATGCATCATTAATACATTCAAAACAAGGTGAACGAAATGCACACATGTACTAATAAACAAAGAATCATAGGTCTGAGTTACGGTCAGACCTATGACTGACTTTGAGTCTGACTTTGAGCCAGACAACAAAGAGTCGTAGGTATGACTCTGAGTCATAGGTATGTTATGCGCTGTCCAGCAGATCACTTTTGTGCCTCGAACACGAAACAGTTTTGAGGGCGGCTTCATTGATTTAACGTCGCGAATAGTGCTCAAACAGTGGTGCTGGTAGCATGGCATTGATAGGCTTGCTCTGCATCGGTAAAAAAGTCAGACCTATTTTCTTCCTGCTCTTGCAAACAAATCTGTTCCACAAGGCCTCTCTCATTATTTTTCATCGTTTCCTGTCCTGCCTCTCTTTCTTCATATATTTCTTTTTTCTTTGTTTATCTTTCCATATTTCTGCCTCTACGTTTCATTCCCGACTGTTTATTTCCATCTTCTTTTCTCTCCCAGGGGTGATACGCTTTAGCTCGCGGAGTTCAGTTTTTGTGAACCAGTATTGAGTTCTCGGATATAATAATAGTTCCGCTAGGAGACTTCGAACGTCGCTCCCCAGGAGATAAATAAATAGGAATCTATCTATCTATCTATCTATCTATCTATCTATCTATCTATCTATCTATCTATCTATCTATCTATCTATCTATCTATCTATCTATCTATCTATCTATCTATCTATCTATCTATCTATCTATCTATCTATCTATCTATCTATCTATCTAACCTCCTAGGTGTGTATGGTCTGATAGCCGCCTATTATTTGGTGTATGCCAAAGCGTCTTGCGCTCTTGCAAAAGTGACTCTTCATGCGTCTGGCAGGACTTTTCTTCGAATCACTGGATAACTACAATAAAAATTAAGTGTTACACCATGCGTATACAGAATCCCATTTGCCGGGATTGAAGCAAAAGCTGTTGTCCCTTTCGGAATAATGTCTGGTGTGGTGACGAAATCTCAGCAGTTAATATCCCAGTGTTGCAGTAGGCACCTGACACTTAAAAATGACAAGCGGTTCGTCGGATCACCGATTGGTAATGTAAATTAGTGCAGAGCGCCCTCGGTGTGAATGCAGATCGCCCTAGGTTTAAGGTCAAATTCAGCTATAGCGGATCCGTAAAATTAAGCACCATCCAACATTTTGCCCCTGTTGCATGCCACATATCCACATTTCTTTTCTTTTGTTCTTGTGCGTGAGGCCTGCTAGACTGGCAAATTAAAAACCTGTTGTTTTATGAACGGAGTTCATTAAGCTTTTCGTTGCACGTGATGGTGCGACTAGCAAGTAGCATCATCATGAGCCGGTACGTGCTTGGTTCGCACTCATTAACTTTTCCTTGGGTCCCTCAACGCATGAGCCAATTTGTCCGGCGTGGAATACGATATCTATACTGAACAAATATGTTACATGACTGAAAAACTGATAGGACCCTTGAGCTTCGTCATCAAGAGTGAAACGCTGATAGCGTTATCAGGCCCCTTGCGCATCGTCTTCCAATAGCTAACCTCACTTCGGTTTTCGGTAGATGCCTCAAACGTGCCTCAAAGAAACGAACGAGTGTACGCGTAACATTGGCCATTTTTACCTCTCCTGTAATGCCTACTGCAAGCACAATTAAGCGACCACTGCACCGTAATTTTTCCTCTTGGGAATCAGCGATGGGCCCACTACGCGTCCGTAACGCAACACGGCAACCTACGCAGCTGCTCATTCTCTTGATAGTTTTGCTGCTGCTGATGATAAAGTATGTTTGAGCACCTTGGCATGCGTAGGCCTTGCAACACTTACTCGTTGCGTAATGTGCCAGATTCGATGCCTGGAGCGATTCTACGGTTTCGCCACGCAATATGTGATGCTTTACGGA
Organism: Rhipicephalus appendiculatus; assembly: GCA_030522465.1. NCBI lineage: Eukaryota > Metazoa > Arthropoda > Arachnida > Ixodida > Ixodidae > Rhipicephalus > Rhipicephalus appendiculatus. The sequence continues at coordinate 9,198 of JALIZH010013196.1, forward strand.
GACTTACGAATCGAAAATTCTGACATGACGCATATCTCATATATCCATTAATCTGGTATGAACACATATTCATACGTGGTTTCGTATGATCATACGAGATTTTTGGATATGTGTCACACGTGTCTTATGAGATTTTTAATTAGGGGATCCTCCCAATACATAATATTCGCATAGTGTATTTTTTTTACAATCAGTCAAACCAATAGTTTAACTCTGTGGTAAAACACCTGCTTGTCACGCAGACGATCTGCATTCGATTGTATGTCGAACCTAAAAATTTTGTTATTTATTTTATTTCTATCTTTCTGAATTCTTCGCATACGCACAGATGATTTTAGCTCACAGCCAACGACACCGACGGTGACACCAGAATTCCTGAGAAACGAGCTGTTCAACGCTATGCAGTTCATATCCAGTAGCATCACGCAAGTACAAATCACAGAAATAAAACCACGTAACATCACGTAACAACAAGACATGGGACTTAACACCCCGCACCATCACGTAATAACTAGTCAAGTTGCTAACAAGCAGGTAATGTCACAGAACAACCAGTCCCGTGACTAAAATTCACGTAGCATTTAGTCACGTGACTAAAAACACGCAAACACATGCAGCCAAGCGCAAATACGCACACACTTCGTTCTGTGCGTGATGAAAGTGCTCAATTCAAGTTTAACACCGTTTCGCCTGCATGTTTTCAGCCGAAATAATTTGGCTCAAATCGAGAAAGGAACAGGTAGCCATAATGTAGCCAAGTAGCCAAGGCCTGACAAAAGAGGAATTCCTTTTAAACTGAGTTGTACTAAATGTTTGATACTTCGTATTTCCTGTCACTAATTGAATGTTTTCCATATTATTGTTCTATTCTTTTGTTTATTGGTGTACAGTGAAGCCTCGGTGATACGATCACAGCTCATACGAATTTCGCGGTGACAGCGAATTTTTCTTTGGTCCCGGCCAAGGCCTATTGACCTGCAATGTATTGGACTACGGTAGCTGCGAACCGATTTTCACTCTGCGACGTTTGATACGAACGTACGCTAACGCATAGGTACGAAGAGGTGCCGTCCGCGCTCTCGCGAAAGACGAGCCAAGTACGTGCGAGTGTGGGAACGCAAACGCTGGCATGCGCGTCGCATCGTCAAATCGTAAGAATCACGGTGTAAGATAAATGCTTTTCTTAAAGTGAGAATAAACCTTGAGAGACGCGTCACGCCCACCGAGATTCTGTGGACGAATTTTTGAGGCTCTAATGTGCCTCCGCGTTTACAATAGGCAGGGCACTGACGTCACATTTATTTTTATTGCGATAGCAATTATATGAGCACTCTCGACTGTTCCTTTGCCGTCGGCGTCGGCGCCGCCGTCATGCCCCGTATATGTATGTATATATAGACATAAGCAACAATGAAAAATAATTCAGAAAAATATTTTCCCACGCGCGCAATCGAACGAGCGACCTCTCGCTCCGCAGCGCACGGCGCTAACCCCTAGGCCAGAGAAGCTTACGCCCTTCAGCATACTAACGGCGAGTTATTTATATACACCATTCGCCGCTGGCGGTACGCCGATCTCGGGGGAATATCAGCGTGTTCTGTGCCTTACCAGCAAACCAGTGAGATGGCGCATAGTGCGCGCTCGGCGCCCGATTCGTTGGGATGCGTTGGCTTCCCAACTTGCAGTTTGTCCTCCAGGCCGTAGTCGCCTTTACCCGGGCACGCGCGCGCGCTTATCTTGGGGGGGGGGGGGGCAGTTTTACGTCGTGTGCTTTCACCGGGAGGAGTGCGTTTAGGTTACAGAGCGCACAACGGTCACTTCGCTCGCTGCAGAGGCCCCGTTTCCGAAAGAAGCGCGCTGTTCCAACACAGTGAAATAACTGTGACACTTGTTAGTTCGTACTCGTCCTGTGTATACCTGTGCGTATGTTTCGGGCGTCGCGCTCGTTGTTTCGATCTGCTTGCCGTTCTTCGCATGAAATGCCAATTTGTTGCTATCCCCAGGGTTGCCGTTGGGTAGACTTGAAAAGGAGCCATAATTCGAGCTAAAAGTAGCCAAAGTAGCCATGCTATTTAAATTTATCGCCAAATTTGTAGCCATGTAGAACAAAAGTGGTATTATGACTGCAGTTTTATTATTATATGTTAAATATGATTTCGAATAAGTGTTGGTGTTTCGGGCGACACAAATAACCTTGCGTTTTCTGACATTTAGTTCATTAAAACACATTTTCAGCCAGGTGGCGCAGCAACTATATAGCAACTATAGTGGTTAGCGTACATTCAGTGCACCTGTATTTCTGGAGTGTGTGTAGGATCGAGCTATTGTCTAACACAGCGCAATTATAGAAAATTCAAGCCTATAAGTCAGTGGGAACATGACACGTGGAAACAGTATTTTCCTGAAGCCGGAGACCGCAATTGATTGGAAGATTTACCATTGCTTCAGACTAGCTTTATTTTGGCACAGTTCTTTCTTTTTTTGTGAAGTTTGTGCGAGTACACCCGCTATGTGCTATCAGCATTAGAAATTGCCGGCAGAATATATAGGTGGCAGTGTTAGCAGCCCGCTAGCCACACGTTTCCCAAAATGCGCGCCACTTGGTCACTCCGTCTATGCAGGCACGCCGTGCGCTGTGTGGAGGTGCTTTGATGCGCACCAAGCTGCTGCTAGGGCGAGGACATGCGCGAGCGTCGGAAAAGTTTGAAAACAGTGGGTTGTTTTTAGGTTTCCTCATTCTTCTACGTGCAAATAATAAGAAAGCTGGCTACAAAACGCGCCAAAACAGGAATTCAATGTAGCCAAAAAGTAGCCATGGCGCCAACCTAAAATTTTCGTAGCCAGACGGGGTCCTAAAGTAGCCAATTTGGCGCAAAGTAGCCACCAACGGCAACCCTGGCTATCGCATTCATTGCTGCGGCCTTGCGGCGACACTGTGACTTTTTTCAATGCGAAACATTTCTTTGTGCACTGTAAGCACTCTTGCGTTTCAATCTACGTATCTACGTATCTATCTATCTATCTATCTATCTATCTATCTATCTATCTATCTATCTATCTATCTATCTATCTATCTATATCTATCTATCTATCTATCTATCTATATCTATCTATCTATCTATCTATCTATCTATCTATCTATCTATCTATCTATCCAGCCGCCTACGTCTGGGTGCTCTTGTGATCGCCTCCTTAGCTTGGTGTAGACCAAAATTTGTGTGGCAGGATAAGAGGTGTAGCGAGAGATGGAGACGTGAGACGACGTCGTGAAGACGGCCGACGAGGCCGTGCCGAAGTCTCGCCACTTTATTGGGGATCTGCCAAGCGGAGTGGCGGCGGCTGCAGGCGTCCGAACCGCCAGGCACGAGAACTCGTTCTGTCTGCCTCGCGCATCGAGCTATCGCATGAGCTGCGCGAGAGGCGCGGCGCGGTGGCTAGTAAAATGATGATGATGATGAATGGCGATGATGATGACGCTACAGAATACTCCCCCCCCGCAGAAGTGAACCCGAAATGAAAATGATGAGAGCGTATATACAAGTGTTAAGGTCGCGAAACGAAAGGGTCCACGGGCAGTCCAGGTCGTCAACGTTAAGGGACTATCGGTAACCAGTAGGACTCTGGCGGGCGGCTCTGGGAGTGGCGCTGCGGACGAGGGTCGTGGCGAAGGCAAGCTGTTGGAAGGAGCTGTTGATGTCGAGGACCTAGGTGTCGTAGCCGGACGAAGAAAACCTGCTGGGCACGGCATGAGGCCAATCGACGAAGATGACCGTTATGCGCACTTCTGTGCAGGTGAGTCGAGCAGGCAATGGCATGAAGGCGGGGCACCTCAAATACGGTAGAGTCAAATGAACGTTGAAGTCTTCGTCGTCCTAAACCCAAGCGCCACGGAGTATGTTTAACGTGCGCCGGATGCGTATGGGAGTGGTTCCTACGATCGCGCAGCGTGAGCTGCACTGGATGGTGGGAATGACACCGGGGTGGGCGGGCGACACAGGTGGTGTGGCGATGGCGCTGGTGACGTCGTTTCGGTGATGCAGGAGAGCGCGTGTGCGGGGCGGCAGGCGGGTTGTCAGCCTGCGTGTCCGGTGGGGCGGACTCGGTCTGCTCTCCCTGCGTCGAGCCAGGCGGGCGGTCCTCGTGGTTTTCCGTTATCGTCGCAGCATCACGCATGGTCGGCCGTAGCTCGTGAGGGGCCGGAACCTCTGCTGCGGTACCCTTCGAGGACGATGCTGGTCGCAGGTGGCAAGACGCGCATAACGCCGAAGCTGTTGACAAGTCAAGTTGGTTCGTCGACGGCGATGCCTCCGTGACCGGGGGGCTAATCGCGGCCGCGACGATGTCCGTGTCGGTGGCAGACTCCAAGGTCGGCGGCGAGGTAGCCATAGTGGAGTCTGACGGCTCCGAGGTGTCGCGGGATGTGGAGGTGGCGAAATACGGGTGGGTGGCAGGCACGCCTGATGGACCGTCGGCCGAGGGCGTCGAAGAAAGGCACCTCGTGGCGGAGCGGTCGAAGGCGGCCGGAACGCCCTGAACCTCGTCGGCCGAGTGGTCGGGTGCGGGAATCGCCGCGCTGGTGGCCGGACCAGAGGTGGAAGGAGACGTAGCCGGGGGGATTAGGTCGCGGTCATGGGAGGGCTGCGGGCCGGCTGGTACCGCGCGCTGCGACACACGGGAAACCTGGAAGTCTCGGGTTCCCGGAAGCGGGCGGTAGGTGTGGCCGTAGCAGGCTAGCACCGCAGCGCAGAGGTCGTCGTATGGCTGCGGGCTTGAGCTCGACGCAGCAGCAAGATGACGTAGCTCAACCGGGAGTTCGTTGAGCAGAATGGCGTGCATCATCGGCTGTGCCGTCACGCCATTCAGCGCCAGGACGGCGTCGAGCTGCATGAACCATGCTCGGGGATAGGCCGGGTGGAACGGTGGCACTGGTGGGCAGAGTCGCGGAACCATGGCAGCGGCCGCTCGGCAAAGGCGTGCTCTTCGGGTCCGAGTCACCACTGTAGCGAGAGATGGAGACGTGAGACGACGTCGTGAAGACGGCCGACGAGGCCGTGCCGAAGTCTCGCCACTTTATTGGGGATCTGCCAAGCGGAGTGGCGGCGGCTGCAGGCGTCCGAACCGCCAGGCACGAGAACTCGTTCTGTCTGCCTCGCGCATCGAGCTATCGCATGAGCTGCGCGAGAGGCGCGGCGCGGTGGCTAGTAAAATGATGATGATGATGAATGGCGATGATGATGACGCTACAGAGGTATTAACGAATATGCCTGGCTGGTCATGACATAAGTAACGTGAAAATCATGTCGCATACGTCGTCAAACCCTTTCCTGCAGACACGTGTGGCACATACCCGTATACCACGGGCCGCGGAATGCGGGTATGCGCCACAGGTGTTTGAAAATTCATGTCTACCCAGGGACGGCGAAGACAGACATTTGTCCTTTAAATGCGAGCACTTTAAGAAAAACTGACGCCAGCAGCGTTGACCCGACGAATGCAAATAATAAATATCAGGGTCCCAGCAGGAATCGATCCCAAGCAATCTGCGTGGCAATATAGCATTCTACAACAGAGCCACACCAGGTCTCGGCACTGCTTTGGAAAACACCCCATGCAGGCGTAATGGTGGTGAAACGTTAATTGTGGTTGCAGTGTAGGCTACCTATTTTATAAATAATACATGTGTACTCCTATGAAGCAGGTGTCATGTCGGTTTATTGTGAATTGTATACTTAAGCGCCATTCACTGTAGTTGGTCCACGAAGCACTGTCCATCCTCGTAAGCACAAGTGCTACATATCAGCTTAGCGCTTCTGGTGTTGGTGATACCCATGTTTTTGTTCGTATCGTTACGCAACTGTAAAGTACTAGTTATATGAAACATGTGCGACTTTTGAACATATGACTGTCCATACAACATTAGTACACATCTTTAACGTAATTTCGTAAAGTTTCGCTAAATAAAAAAGCGACAGTCACAGCGAGAGCTGGCAGAGCGGCCTTCCTAGAGCCTTTTTTAAACACTCTTGGGGCAACTTGGACAAGCACACTTGCATGGTACCCATTACGCCATCAATCATAAGTTTTGTGTAGTGGGGAAGCGTCCACTATGCCATCATTCCTCATTTTTCAGATAAAGCGCGGTACCCGCTACATACTTGAAACGCTTACTCGGAACTTTTTTTTCTCTGTCTTCTGATCATGTGTATTTTTTCGACGTCACTTCCGTGACGGAAATACGTCACTCAAATCTTGGTGGACCCCGGCATAAAACACTTTCGTGTTAAAAAGTTCCGCGAACGGGAGTCGAACCTACGACCTCTTGGTCCTCGACAAGAGATGCCGGGCACGCTATCCACTGCGCCACGGTCACATACATTGCAGGCTTCAAAAACAAGCCTTTTATATCTACCACTGTCCTTTCACAGTGCTCTTGCTAAAGAGAAGTAATGCATTACGACCGTGAAATGCACGATTAGTTTCTTCAAAGCGTTGTTTCTCCGCGTCCGTCCGATTCGGCGTGTTTCGAATAGTAAACGTGCAATTTTGACGACGCATTAACACACTGTCAGGTGGCGACCTTACCCCTAGCATCCACACTCATAGCATTCGTCCATACCAAAAATAGCTGTGCGACGCGCGAGTGCGTCGCGTGGCCGTGACTCCGCGTCCCGTGTTCCTAGCTCGCCCCGCGAGAAAATCGCAGCTGGCCTACGGGGAAGACACGACGCGCGTTGCGTTTCCCTCTGGTCGGGCAGCGTTGTCCAATAACTCTAACATGCCGCATGTAGGCGACCTTAGCGCAAGTTCGGCGCCCAATCAGTGACGCTCTTCTGGCTGTCACACCGCTTTCAATGACTCCGCTCTCACCGTACAGCTACCACAAGCATCTATGACCACAAGGGTGTCTTTAATCATTCATCATGGACGTTAGTCGTCGGGATACAGATGTACCATCAAGCGTCAACGTGGCTGCATCCACGTTAAAGGGTGCTATAACTGTCAAAGCACCAATAGACATTGTGCAAGCGCTCTTATATCAACGTGCAGTAAACATTCGACTACTTTTGTAAGGACAGGTTTCACTTTCGTGCTATACCGATTCCTATGACGGAGGGATCAACCATGTTTTTTTCTAACACGCCGACACCGGCTGCTGCCGTTGTACTGTGTTTACGCGCGCCTGCCTCGTGCATCAGATATGTTATGAAAGGTGAACGATGACTGAAAGAAGACGATAATGGTCTTGGCCAAGGTATCAGGCATCACAATATTAACATGCGCGTTTTTTGAGGTCGCACTTGCTAGGGCACGGCCGTAAATCTCCACAAAAAACAACCCCAACACTTCCGCGATAACAAAATCCTAACATGGGACCATGGTTCTCAAATTATGTGGCCTTGATCAACCGCGTCAAAGCGCTTCTTTTGTTACTTTCGCCGCAGTGGTCCGGTGTTGTGCGAAGAAGCATACTCAAATTTGGGAGGTGCTACTACTGTCGCGGGTCACAATGCAGCTGGTTAATTAGTTGAACACGCGCTTACGGGCCGTATATATACGAGTGCTGGTATTATTGCCGACATCTAGAATCTTGACTGACAATCAATCAGAATTCTTCCTGACCTTGCAACGTTCCTGAAAAACAATAAATGAAAATGCACGCGAGATTTCTTTTGTCACATGCTAATTTTTCATGCTTTCTGGTGATTCGAGTTTCAGATGACACGACAATTTTTGATGGTCCAGTGAGATTCACATCACCGAAGTTTCATTTATAGGCTAATATGTATAGGCTAATAAGGTGTTCGGGGCTGTGTCCCGAACAGCTCCATCCCTCCCGCGTCCCGCGTCCGGTCACTTTCATGAAGTGGGGAAGCAGCCACTATGCGAACCAGAACACTGTAGTACAATAAGGCCGTCAACCACCACCACAGTCATCAGAGTCATGGCCGAGAGCACAGAGTAGCTGCTTAGCAATGGCTAGGCTGGTGGGTGTAAGCAAAGAATAACGCGCACTACCGGTGGTGTCTGTCGCCCCCGTTGACTCCATTCCTTTATCTTACTTGCATGTGCTTACGAGGGCTTTGTCCGTCCCTGCTGCCCACGTCCCACACCCCCTCTCTCTGCCCTTCTTAGATCGCCCTTCCTCTCTCCTAGGAATCCTCTACTCTACAGATTGGCGCCCGCGTCCCACACCCGCACAGCGCATGCGCGTAGCCTCCCCCTCTCTCTTCTCTCCTACGCTCCCCCCCCTTTCTCTGCTCGAGGAATCCTATTCTCTACAGAGCGGCCTGCACGACAGGTGGTGCGACACATTCATACTCCGCTGGGGGGAGCCACAAGAGTTCCGCGGTATGAAAATGACGGAGCGCGCGCGCCTCATTCTCTGCTCGGGCCGCTGCCGCGAAACGGGAGTGGCGACGTTTCTCCCGCTCAAGCTAACCATCTCCCAGCTGCTTCCCATCCACGAATGGTTCCCTTTAGCGGGAGATGGGGAAGATTTTTAGATGCGAAGCATCTTATGCTCGGGGCTATGTCCGTCCGGCGTCCCGCGTCCCGCGTCCCCCCGTCCCGCGTCCGGCCACTTTCATGAAGTAGGGCAGCACCCATTATGCGAACCAGAACACTATTAATATGAAGGCCGTCAACCCAAACACAGTCGTCAGAGTCATGGCCGAGAACACAGAGAGGCTGCTTAGCAATGGCTAGGCAGGTGGTGTCTGTCGCCCAGGTTGACCCCATTCCTTAATCTTGCTTGCATGTGTTTGGAGGGGGGCTTAGTCCATCCCTCCTTCCCGCGTCCCACACCACCACAGCGCATGCGCGTCCCCTCCCCTCTCTCTCCTACGCTCACCCCCCTTTCTCTCCTCTAGGAATCCTCTACTCTACGGAGCGGCCCCCCGCGTCCCACACCGCCCACAGCGCATGCGCGTCCCCTCTCCTACGATCACCCCCCTTCCTCTACTCTAGTAATCATCTACTCTACGGAGCGGCGCCGACATCCCCACAGCGCATGCGCGTCCTCTCCCCCCTCTCTCCTCTAAGAATCCTCTACTCTACGGAGCGTCCCACACCCCCCCCAGCGCATGCACGTCCCCTCCCCCCTCTCCTACGGTCCCCCCCCGTCCTATCCTCTACGGAGCGGCGCGCACCACAGGTGGTGTGACAGCTGCATACTCCGCTGAGGGCGCCACGGTAGTTCCGCGGTATGAAAATGACGGAGCGCGCGCGCCTCATTCTTTCTCCTGTGCAGCGCCGCGATGAGCGCCCGGACCACTGCCGTGAAATGAGAGCGGCGACGTTCCTCCCGCTCAAGCTAATTATCTCCCTGCTGCTTCGCATCCACACATGGTTCCCTTTAGCGGGAGATGTTTTTTGATATACCTTAGACGACCGAGTAGTTCCTGTCCCTTCGTCTCATTTGTAAAGCTTCGCTCGTCGCATTACCCGCCGGTTTCATGGCCACTACTCCGTAGTCGGTAAGAGCCAAAGTTGAAGGGTCAAGCAAGGAGCAAGCAAGTTGCTGCTTGCGATGTCGGCAAACGCTTCTAGGAATTACATAGTGGAGAAGATATAGCACAAGTTTATTTTCTACTCGACCAATGCCCTGCATTGGGCTTGTACCGTGGGCGGAGGTCAAGAAGTAGAAGAAGGAAAAGGTAAAAGGAGCTTCATTTTTAAAATTTTTGTTTTTTAAATATATAAAGTAGATTCAGTACCATATTTTCTTTGTAATCTGTAATCTTTCTATTCCATAACCTCCTTTATTCTAAAATTTCATAATATTTTATAAAATCACTCAATTCTTGGCCAATCACCCATAGTGGGTGTGGGCCATTGTTAACGAGCGAACAAGAACAAGAAGACGAAACGCTTCGCTCACACCAACTGGGCTCTTTTCGACGGACGCTGACATACGGCTGACCTGCTCCTTCATCCGGTCGCGGTTTTTATGAAGCAGGCTCCTCGAAGCCCCTAGCAGGTAAACTGCGTGAGCTTTTGTTAATACGCGTGAACCAGCTGTTGTAGAGGGCTAATAGCCAGAATAATGGTCTTTGCTCAACAGAAGGAAAAGTTGACGAGAGGCGGCTGCTTCTTCCGAGCTCTATTCATCTGTGTGTGTACAATCGACTCGTGTGCAGTTTCACTAGGAATAATTGTTGGCTCTTACTCCGCGCGATGTGTTCCTTGTTTGTTGAATCATCCACCTGACGAAGCTTGAAATTACATTTGGCTGCCTATTTCCAGCTCTTCTCTCTACCGATCAACAGGGAGAATCTACCGCGGCCTGTTACCAACTGCAGGGACAACTGCGGATCCACTGAGCCGTTCATTGGCTGCAAAGACTACCGCAGAGAAACCAGAAGATGGGTAAGCTATAAATAATTTATTGCATAAGGAATGGAACTCGTGAGCTTGGCCAAATCGTCCCCGAATCTGGGCAAATGCATACGACCTGTACGCAGCCACGTATGAGGCCAGACAAAAGTGCCGATCACACAAGGCAAAAGTTGGCCACTGAGACCGGGGGTTCTAAAGCAAATAATTAAGCATGGACACTTGAAAGAATTCTGTAGATAAATGCGAACTCTGGGTCTAGAGCGCCAATTCCCGATGCTTTGACAGCTAGCCTACATGTGCAGGCCTTGTAACGAGGCATATGAAACTTCATAGAATGTCCCACGACCATTAAGGTGCTTTCAGACAGTACCGCTACGTAACGGCAGCAGCTGTACTACTCTCGATCGGAGACGGCTCGAATGTGGTTAAGACAATGATAACACCTTTGGGAAAAACGGCCGCAAGGGGCTCGCGCTTGCCAGTGTTGGATGTATGCGCAGTGGTAAAAATAAGATGTATATTGTCCATCGCGTGGCTGTCTTTCCCGAAACAATACGCACATTTTTCCTCAGTGCCAGCCATTCCACTAGCTCGTCGAATCCGGCTCCATAAAAGGCTTCGGGTGTTTTCAGGGCGCTGACAGTGTACGGCCGATTTCATTTTGTAAGAACACCTTTTATGATGTGAACATTGTACCATCACCGGTGGCACTGTCCATTATTTGAACGTTCTCCTCGTTTGCTTGACGCCGCCCCATCAACCAACGTATTGGTGACGGATTTCCTTAGCACTCACCGCTACATCGACAATGAGGGCTCTAACTTCCTTTGCAAAGTGTCATCCCAAAATTGCCTGAAGCTAGAGAAACTGCGAAAGCTAGGTCTCTTGAATAAATTTCGAAGCTACGTTTCGTTGCACACGTGCATTAAATGCAAAGCATTCCTTAGCGAACTGCATGTACTTTGGCCGTTTCTATCTATCTATCTATCTATCTATCTATCTATCTATCTATCTATCTATCTATCTATCTATCTATCTATCTATCTATCTATCTATCTATCTATCTATCTATCTATCTATCTATCTATCTATCTATCTATCTATCTATCTATCTATCTATCTATCTATCTATCTATCTACTAAATGTGAAGCATTTCTTTGCGTAATGCCGGTACTTTGAGCGCTTCTGTCTACGTATCTATCTATCTCTCCTCCTACGTTGGGTGCTTTCGGGATCACCTCCTTAACTTGGGGTAGACCAAACTTAGTATGTGAGGGTAACGCAGTTTTACAATTACGACTCTGTTCATGACACGAATAATGTGAAAATCCCGTCGCGTACGACGTCAAACACTTTCCTTCAGACACGTATCGTGAGAGACATACGCGTATACCACAGGCCTCGGTATGCTGGTATGCGCCACAGGTGTTTGCCGTTTTATATATACCGAGATACGGTAGTACAGACATTGGTAATTTAAATGCGAGAGCTTTAAGAAAAACCGACATCACCAGCGGTGACCTGACGAAAGCAAAGAATAAATGTTATGATCGTATAGCGCGAACCGAACCCAAATATTCTGCGTGACAATTAAGTACTCTACCACAGAGCCCCGCCAGGTCTCGGAACCGTTTTGGCAAAAGACCCTATGCAGACTAATGTTGGTGAAACGTCAATTGTAGCGGCAGTGCTGCCCAACTAATTTTATAAACATTGTATATGTACTTCAGTGATAGCAGCGTCACTTCGGGTTAGCGTCAATTGTAGTTAAGCGACGCCCACTGAAGATGGCGACATAGCACTATCCAGGCCTATCCTCGCAAGCACATGCGTTACATTCCAGTTTACCCCTTCAGGTGTTGGCAATACCCATGTTGGTCATGGCATCGTTACGCAAGTGTGAACAATTCGTTATATAAAACGTATGCAACTGTTTCACATACGTGTCTGTGCTTATAACATTTCTACATAGGTTTACAGTCATTTCATAACGTTACGCGCAACAAAAAAATTACACAACATATATATATATATATATATATATATATATATATATATACCAACATATGCATCGGAGGCCATTAGTGTACAACGAACAGGATGAAGAGGTCATTACATCAATACCCAGAGATTCGCGTTGCATACGTCATGGAACCACGTGTGGCACATACCCGTATGCCAAAGCTCAAGGGATGCGTGGATGAGCCGCAGGTGATTCACAGATTGTATCAACTCAGAAACGAGTACGTGAGGTTGTGCTATTGTCACATAAAATGCGGTGCAAGCATCGTCAGCGTTGTCGTTGACGGAAAAATCGGAGGAACGGTAAGATTCAAGATCACGGTTAGAGCTAGAACGCCACACAGGCATTCGGTGTGGCAGTGAAGTATTCTACCACAGGACTACGCTAGCTCCTGAAAGTGCTTACAAAAAAGTCCCTATAATAGTTGACATCACGGTAGCTTTAACTGTGGTTGCAGTGTTCACTACCGGCTTTTATTACAATGCAAGGAATACTGCATAGTAAGTACTATGACTCGGCAACCTATGGCCATCATCATCATCATCAGCCTGACTACGCCCACTACAGGGCAAAGGCCTCTCCCATGTTCCGCCAATCAACCCGGCCGTGTTCTTTCCGCTACCACGTTATACCTGCGAACTTCTTCATCTCATCTGCACACCTAACTTTCTGTCTCCCTCTCACGCGTTTGCCTTCTCTTGGAATCCAGTCAGTTACCCTTAATGACCAGCGGTTATCCTGCCTACGCGCTACGTGCCCGGCCCATGTATATTCCTTCTTCTTGATTTCAACTATGATATCCTTAACCCCCGTTTGTTCCCTGACCCAATCTGCTCTCTTCCTATCTATTAAGGCAGTGGTCTCAAACTCACATCCGCCAGCGGGCCGCAGTCGCGCAATTGAGTCCCGCAAGGGCCGGGGCAGTCAAACAGGTTTTAAGAGCGCTGGGGGGAGGGGGGAGATTGTACAATTTGCCAGCAAACATTGCTATTTGAAAGAAAACGGTCCCATATCTCCTATACAAGGCATTTCTTAAGGGGATTTGGTGCCATGATTCCAAATTATGTCGATGCCGATCTCCAAAACGACTCAAATCTGGGCGCCGATTCTGAAATATAAATTTTGTTTCACGATTATGTTTCAAAACAACGTCAACACATGGGATGCCTCACGTACACACTGCCTTAAACCAGTCATGCCTGTGTAGCTCACGACCACACTTAATAAGAAAATAAAAACAATGTGGGGAGAAGACAGTCATGTGCGGGCCGCGGGCCGCAATCAAGAGCCTCGCGGGCCGCATGCGGCCCGCGGGCCGCTATGTTTGAGACCCCTGTCTTAAGGTTACACCTATCCTTTTCCTTTCTATTGCTCGCTGCGTCGTCCTCAATTTAAGTTGAACCTTCTTTGTTAGCCTCGAGGTTTCTGCTCCGTAGGTGAGTACCGGTAATATGCAGCTGTTATATACCTTCCTTTTGAGGGATATGGGTAGACTACCATTCATGATTTGAGAATGCTTGCCGAATGTGCTCTGCCCCATACTTATTATTCTAGTTATTTCACTCTCATGGTTCGGCTCCGCGGTTGCTACCTGTCCTAAGTAGACATATTCAGTTACAACTTCCAGTGTCTCGCCACCTATCGCAAAGCGCTGTTCTCTGCCGAGACTGTTGCGCATTACTTTAGTTTGATGCATATTAATTTTCAGACCTACTATTCTGCTTTCGGTTGTCCAGTTCAGCAATCATAAGCTGTAATTCGTCTCCTGAGTTATTCACCAATGCAATGTCATCAGCGAATTGCAGGTTACTAAGATACTCTCCATTAACTCTTATCCCTAAGTCTTTCCACTCTAGGGTTCTGAAAACATCCGGTAAACACGCGGTGAATAGCATTGGAGAGATCGTGTCTCCCTGCCTTACACCCTTCTTTATTGGGATTCTGTCACTTTCTTTATAGAGGACTATGGTGGCTGTAGATCCGCTGTAGATTTCTTCCAATCTGTTTATATAGGCTACATCGATGCCCTGATGCCGCAGTGCTTTTATGACTGCAGGTATCTCGACAGAATTAAATGCCTTCTCGTAATCTGTGAAGGCTATGTATAAGGGTTGGTTGTATTCGCGCATTTCACTATTACCTGGTTATTTTTTTTACCACTGCGCATACAGATTAATTTTACCACTGCGCATACATCCAACACTGGCAAGCGCGAGCCCCTTGCGGCCGTTTTTCCCAAAGGTGTTATCATTGTCTTAACCACATTCGAGCCGTCTCCGATCGAGAGTAGTACAGCTGCTGCCGTTACGTAGCGGTACTGTCTGAAAGCACCTTAATGGTCGTGGGACATTCTATGAAGTTTCATATGCCTCGTTACAAGGCCTGCACATGTAGGCTAGCTGTCAAAGCATCGGGAATTGGCGCTCTAGACCCAGAGTTCGCATTTATCTACAGAATTCTTTCAAGTGTCCATGCTTAATTATTTGCTTTAGAACCCCCCGGTCTCAGTGGCCAACTTTTGCCTCGTGTGATCGGCACTTTTGTCTGGCCTCATACGTGGCTGCGTACAGGTCGTATGCATTTGCCCAGATTCGGGGACGATTTGGCCAAGCTCACGAGTTCCATTCCTTATGCAATAAATTATTTATAGCTTACCCATCTTCTGGTTTCTCTGCGGTAGTCTTTGCAGCCAATGAACGGCTCAGTGGATCCGCAGTTGTCCCTGCAGTTGGTAACAGACCGCGGTAGATTCTCCCTGTTGATCGGTAGAGAGAAGAGCTGGAAATAGGCAGCCAAATGTAATTTCAAGCTTCGTCAGGTGGATGATTCAACAAACAAGGAACACATCGCGCGGAGTAAGAGCCAACAATTATTCCTAGTGAAACTGCACACGAGTCGATTGTACACACACAGATGAATAGAGCTCGGAAGAAGCAGCCGCCTCTCGTCAACTTTTCCTTCTGTTGAGCAAAGACCATTATTCTGGCTATTAGCCCTCTACAACAGCTGGTTCACGCGTATTAACAAAAGCTCACGCAGTTTACCTGCTAGGGGCTTCGAGGAGCCTGCTTCATAAAAACCGCGACCGGATGAAGGAGCAGGTCAGCCGTATGTCAGCGTCCGTCGAAATGAGCCCAGTTGGTGTGAGCGAAGCGTTTCGTCTTCTTGTTCTTCTTGTTCGCTCGTTAACAATGGCCCACACCCACTATGGGTGATTGGCCAAGAATTGAGTGATTTTATAAAATATTATGAAATTTTAGAATAAAGGAGGTCATGGAATAGAAAGATTACAGATTACAAAGAAAATATGGTACTGAATCTACTTTATATATTTATAAAAACAAAAATTTAAAAAATGAAGCTCCTTTTACCTTTTCCTTCTTCTACTTCTTGACCTCCGCCCACGGTACAGGCCCAATGCAGGGCAGCACTGTGTAATTCCTAGAAGCGTTTGCCGACATCGCAAGCAGCAGCTTGCTTGCTCCTTGCTTGACCCTTCAACTTTAGCTCTTACCGACTACGGAGTAGTGGCCATGAAACCGGCGGGTAATGCGACGAGCGAAGCTTTACAAATGAGACGAAGGGACAGGAACTACTCGGTCGTCTAAGGTATATCAAAAAACATCTCCCGCTAAAGGGAACCATGTGTGGATGCGAAGCAGCAGGGAGATAATTAGCTTGAGCGGGAGGAACGTCGCCGCTCTCATTTCACGGCAGTGGTCCGGGCGCTCATCGCGGCGCTGCACAGGAGAAAGAATGAGGCGCGCGCGCTCCGTCATTTTCATACCGCGGAACTACCGTGGCGCCCTCAGCGGAGTATGCAGCTGTCACACCACCTGTCGTGCGCGCCGCTCCGTAGAGGATAGGACGGGAGGACCGTAGGAGAGGAGAGAGAGGGAGAGGGGACGTGCATGCGCTGGGGGGGGGGTGTGGGACGCTCCGTAGAGTAGAGGATTCTTAGAGGAGAGAGGGGGGAGAGGACGCGCATGCGCTGTGGGGATGTCGGCGGCGCTCCGTAGAGTAGATGATTACTAGAGTAGAGGAAGGGGGGTGAGCGCAGGAGAGGGGACGCGCATGCGCTGTGGGCGGTGTGGGACGCGGGGGCCGCTCCGTAGAGTAGAGGATTCCTAGAGGAGAGAAAGGGGGTGAGCGTAGGAGAGAGAGGGGGAGGGGACGCGCATGCGCTGTAATGGTGTGGGACGCGGGAAGGAGGGATGGACTAAGCCCCCTCCAAACACATGCAAGCAAGATTAAGGAATGGGGTCAACCAGGGCGACAGACACCACCTGCTTAGCCATTGCTAATCAGCCTCTCTGTGCTCTCGGCCATGACTCAAGGAATGGGGTCAACCTGGGCGACAGACACCACCTGCCTAGCCATTGCTAAGCAGCCTCTCTGTGTTCTCGGCCATGACTCTGACGACTGTGTTAGGGTTGACGGCCTTCATATTACTACAGTGTTCTGGTTCGCATAATGGGTGCTTCCCTACTTCATGAAAGTGGCCGGACGCGGGACGGGGGACGCGGGACGCGGGACGCCGGACGGACATAGCCCCGAGCATAAGATGCTTCGCATCTAAAAATCTTCCCCATCTCCCGCTAAAGGGAACCATTCGTGGATGGGAAGCAGCCGGGAGATGGTTAGCTTGAGCGGGAGAAACGTCGCCACTCCCGTTTCGCGGCAGCGGCCCGAGCAGAGAATGAGGCGCGCGCGCTCCGTCATTTTCATACCGCGGAACTCTTGTGGCTCCCCCAGCGGAGTATGAATGTGTCGCACCACCTGTCGTGCAGGCCGCTCTGTAGAGAATAGGATTCCTCGAGCAGAGAAAGGGGGGGAGCGTAGGAGAGAAGAGAGAGGGGGAGGCTACGCGCATGCGCTGTGCGGGTGTGGGACGCGGGCGCCAATCTGTAGAGTAGAGGATTCCTAGGAGAGAGGAAGGGCGATCTAAGAAGGGCAGATAGAGGGGGTGGGGGGACGTGGGCAGCAGGGACGGACAAAGCCCTCGTAAGCACATGCAAGGAAGATAAAGGAATGGAGTCAACGTGGGCGACAGACACCACCGGTAGTGCGCGTTATTCTTTGCTTACACCCACCAGCCTAGCCATTGCTAAGCAGCTACTCTGTGCTCTCGGCCATGACTCTGATGACTGTGGTGGTGGTTGACGGCCTTATTGTACTACAGTGTTCTGGTTCGCATAGTGGCTGCTTCCCCACTTCATGAAAGTGACCGGACGCGGGACGCGGGAGGGATGGAGCTGTTCGGGACACAGCCCCGAACACCTTATTAGCCTATACATATTAGCCTATAAATGAAACTTCGGTGATGTGAATCTAACTGGACCATCAAAAATTGTCGTGTCATCTGAAACTCGAATCACCAGAAAGCATGAAAAATTAGCATGTGACAAAAGAAATCTCGCGTGCATTTTCATTTATCGTTTTTCAGGAACTTTGCAAGGTCAGGAAGAATTCTGATTGATTGTCAGTCAAGATTCTAGATGTCGGCAATAATACCAGCACTCGTATATATACGGCCCGTAAGCGCGTGTTCAACTAATTAACCAGCTGCATTGTGACCCGCGACAGTAGTAGCACCTTCCAAATTTTAGTATGCTTCTTCGCACAACACCGGACCACTGCGGCGAAAGTAACAAAAGAAGCGCTTTGACGCGGTTGATCAAGGCCACAAAATTTGAGAACCATGGTACCATGTTAGGATTTTGTTATCGCGGAAGTGTTGGGGTTGTTTTTTGGGGAGATTTACGGCCGTGCCCTAGCAAGTGCGACCTCAAAAAACGCGCATGTTAATATTGTGATGCCTGATACCTTGGCCAAGACCATTATCGTCTTCTTTCAGTCATCGTTCACCTTTCATAACATATCTGATGCACGAGGCAGGCGCGCGTAAACACAGTACAACGGCAGCAGCCGGTGTCGGCGTGTTAGAAAAAAAACATGGTTGATCCCTTTGTCATAGGAATCGGTATAGCACGAAAGTGAAACCTGTCCTTACAAAAGTAGTCGAATGTTTACTGCACGTTGATATAAGAGCGCTTGCACAATGTCTATTGGTGCTTTGACAGTTATAGCACCCTTTAACGTGGATGCAGCCACGTTGACGCTTGATGGTACATCTGTATCCCGACGACTAACGTCCATGATGAATGATTAAAGACACCCTTGTGGTCATAGATGCTTGTGGTAGCTGTACGGTGAGAGCGGAGTCATTGAAAGCGGTGTGACAGCCAGAAGAGCGTCACTGATTGGGCGCCGAACTTGCGCTAAGGTCGCCTACATGCGGCATGTTAGAGTTATTGGACAACGCTGCCCGACCAGAGGGAAACGCAACGCGCGTCGTGTCTTTCCCGTAGGCCAGCTGCGATTTTCTCGCGGGGCGAGCTAGGAACACGGGACGCGGAGTTACGGCCACGCGACGCACTCGCGCGTCGCACAGCTATTTTTGGTATGGACGGATGCTATGAGTGTGGATGCTAGGGGTAAGGTCGCCACCTGACAGTGTGTTAATGCGTCGTCAAAATTGCACGTTTACTATTCGAAACACGCCGAATGGGACGGACGCGGAGAAACAACGCTTTGAAGAAACTAATCGTGCATTTCACGGTCGTAATGCATTACTTCTCTTTAGCAAGAGCACTGTGAAAGGACAGTGGTAGATATAAAAGGCTTGTTTTTGAAGCCTGCAATGTATGTGACCGTGGCGCAGTGGATAGCGTGCCCGACATCTCTTGTCGCGGACCAAGAGGTCGTAGGTTCGACTCCCGTTCGCGGAACTTTTTAACACGAAAGTGTTTTATGCCGGGGTCCACCAAGATTTGAGTGACGTATTTCCGTCACGGAAGTGACGTCGGAAAAATACACATGATCAGAAGACAAAGAAAAAAAGTTCCGCGTAAGCGTTTCAAGTATGTAGCGGGTACCGCGCTTTATCTGAAAAATGAGGAATGATGGCATAGTGGACGCTTCCCCACTACACAAAACTTATGATTGATGGCTTAATGGGTACCATGCAAGTGTGCTTGTCCAAGTTGCCCCAAGAGTGTTTAAAAAAGGCTCTAGAAAGGCCGCTCTGCCAGCTTTCGCTGTGACTGTAGCTTTTTTATTTAGCGAAACTTTACGAAATTACGTTAAAGATGTGTACTAATGTTGTATGGACAGTCATATGTTCAAACGTCGCACATGTTTCATATAACTAGTACTTTACAGTTGCGTAACGATACGAACAAAAACATGGGTATCACCAACACCAGAAGCGGTAAGCTGATATGTAGCACTTGTGCTTACGAGGATGGACAGTGCTTCGTGGACCAACTACAGTGAATGGCGCTTAAGTATACAATTCACATTAAACCGACATGACACCTGCTTCATAGGAGTACACATGTATGATTTATAAAATATGTAGCCTACACTGCAACCACAATTCCCGTTTCACCACCATTACGCCTGCATGGGGTGTTTTCCAAAGCAGTGCCGAGACCTGGTGTGGCTCTGTTGTAGAATGCTATAATGCCACGCAGATTGCTTGGGATCGATTCCTGCTGGGACCCTGATATTTATTATTTGCATTCGTCGGGTCAACGCTGCTGGCGTCAGTTTTTCTTAAAGTGTTCGCATTTAAAGGACTAATGTCTGTCTTCGCCGTCCCTGGGTAGATATGAATTTTCAAACACCTGTGGCGCATACCCGCATTCCGCGGCCCGTGGTATACGGGTATGTGCCACACGTGTCTGCAGGAAAGGGTTTGACGACGTATGCGACATGATTTTCACGTTACTTATGTCATGACCAGCCAGGCATATTCGTTAATACCTCTTATCCTCCCACACAAATTTTGGTCTACACCAAGCTAAGGAGGCGATCACAAGAGCACCCAGACGTAGGCGGCTGGATAGATAGATAGATAGATAGATAGATAGATAGATAGATAGATAGATAGATAGATAGATAGATAGATAGATAGATAGATAGATAGATAGATACGTAGATTGAAACGCAAGAGTGCTTACAGTGCACAAAGAAATATTTCGCATTGAAAAAGTCAGTGTCGCCGCAAGGCCGCAGCAATGAATGCGATAGCCAGGGTTGCCGTTGGTGGCTACTTTGCGCCAAATTGGCAACTTTAGGACCCCGTCTGGCTACAAAAATTTTAGGTTGGCGCCATGGCTACTTTTTGGCTACATTGAATTCCTGTTTTGGCGCGTTTTGTAGCCAGCTTTCTTATTATTTGCACGTAGAAGAATGAGGAAACCTAAAAAAAAGTCACAGTTTCACCGCAAGGGTGAAGCAATGAATGCGATAGCAAAAAATTGTAATGTTATACGAAGTGAGGCTGGCAGCTAACTCTTTTTGGATCCGATCTCACGCAACTCTAGAAAACGCTTGTTTAAGAGAATTCTCTTCGCGTTGAGAGCGTAGCACGTAGAAGGGTACACCTGCCCCCCCGCTTCCGGCCGCCGAGAAGGGGAGATAACGCGCGCGCCCGCGCCCGCGCTCGTAAAATCGAATGTCCCCCCCCCCCTCCGCCCGCTGTCGGCCGCCGAGAAGGGGAGATAACGCGCGCGCCCCGACTCGTAAAATCGAAGGTCGCTCGAGGGACCCCCCCCCCCCCCCCTTCGCGTCTTTTCACGCTCACGAACCACGGGTGGGGCCGATTATATATATACATATACATATACGGCAAATGACGCCGACGCCGACGCCGACGGCGAAAACCAGCCTCGAGTATCCATATAATTGCTATCGCAATAACAACCCACTGTTTTCAAACTTTTCCGACGCTCGCGCATGTCCTCGCCCTAGCAGCAGCTTGGTGCGCATCAAAGCACCTCCACACAGCGCACGGCGTGCCTGCATAGACGGAGTGACCAAGTGGCGCGCATTTTGGGAAACGTGTGGCTAGCGGGCTGCTAACACTGCCACCTATATATTCTGCCGGCAATTTCTAATGCTGATAGCACACAGCGGGTGTACTCGCACAAACTTCACAAAAAAAAGAAAAAACTGTGCCAAAATAAAGCTAGTCTGAAGCAATGGTAAATCTTCTAATCAATTGCGGTCTCCGGCTTCAGGAAAATACTGTTTCCACGTGTCATGTTCCCACTGACTTATAGGCTTGAATTTTCTATAATTGCTCTGTGTTAGACAATAGCTCGATCCTACACACTCCAGAAATACAGGTGCACTGAATGTACGCTAACCACTATAGTTGCTATATAGTTGCTGCGCCACCTGGCTGAAAATGTGTTTTAATGAACTAAATGTCAGAAAACGCAAGGTTATTTGTGTCGCCCGAAACACCAACACTCTGCCTATTCGTATCTTGAATAGCATTGCATTAGAACCTCGTCACTTGTAATGAATACTTATATGGTCATATATGATGTAATATGAACAGGACGAATGAAAATCTCATTGCAATATCGCACTTTCTAGCATAATAGCCACGAAATCCAGCCTTTCCCCTCCGTCTCCAACTGCAAATCAAAATTTTCGCTCCTTGCACTTATTTCATGGAACATACCACCATAACGTTCTTAACAGCACATTTATTTTATCACCGCAATATGTCTCATTGCTTTGGTTATTGTTATGAGGTAGGTATTCCATTTTGTAGAACCCGTAGCTGTTCTATTGCGCACAGAAAACGAGCGGAGTCACGTTCGTTACCGGTGAACGGTGAAAATAAGTCTTCGCGGGGCAGTAACCACCACAGCACAAGTACTAGTCAGGTGAAACTTAGAAGTCTGTTCATTGTTCCTTTTTACTGACTGTATTGTCACATTTTGGTTCCGTCTTTTATCTATTATCCTCTCTTATGCCCTTCGCATTGAGGGTAAATAAATAAATAAATAAATAAACTTTTGCAACTCACCTGTGGATTGAAGATCAAGCAAGAGCGAAAAGTTGTGCTCTTAATCCTATGTTTTTGCATATTCGAAATCATATTTAACATATAATAATAAAACTGCAGTCATAATACCACTTTTGTTCTACATGGCTACAAATTTCGCGATAAATTTAAATAGCATGGCTACTTTGGCTACTTTTAGCTCGAATTATGGCTCCTTTTCAAGTCTACCCAACGGCAACCCTGGGGATAGCAACAAATTGGCATTTCATGCGAAGAACGGCAAGCAGATCGAAACAACGAGCGCGACGCCCGAAACATACGCACAGGTATACACAGGACGAGTACGAACTAACAAGTGTCACAGTTGTTATTTCACTGTGTTGAAACAGCGCGCTTCTTTCGGAAACGGGGCCTCTGCAGCGAGCGAAGTTACCTTTGTGCGCTCTGTAACCTAAACGCACTCTTCCCGGTGAAAGCACACGACGTAAAACTGCCCCCCCCCCCCAAGATAAGCGCGCGCGCGTGCCCGGGTAAAGGCGACTACGGCCTGGAGGACAAACTGCAAGTTGGGAAGCCAACGCATCGCAACGAATCGGGCGCCGAGCGCGCACTATGCGCCATCTCACTGGTTTGCTGGTAAGGCACAGAACACGCTGATATTCCCCCGAGATCGGTGTACCGCCAGCGGCGAATGGTGTATATAAATAACTCGCCTTAGTATGCTGAAGGGCGTAAGCTTCTCTGGCCTAGGGGTTAGCGCCGTGCGCTGCGGAGCGAGAGGTCGCTCGTTCGATTGCGCGCGTGGGAAAATATTTTTCTGAATTATTTTTCATTGTTGCTTATGTCTATATATATACATACATATACGGGGAATGACGGCGGCGCCGACGCCGACGGCAAAGAAACAGTCGAGAGTGCTCATATAATTGCTATCGCAATAAAAATAAATGTGACGTCAGTGCCCTGCGTATTGTAAACGCGGAGGCACATTAGAGCCTCAAAAATTCGTCCACAGAATCTCGGTGGGCGTGACGCGTCTCTCAAGGTTTATTCTCACTTTAAGAAAAGCA